>JANTPZ010150864.1:0-45279 GCA_025593235.1 Vachellia pachyceras | reverse complement strand
TCATTTAACTCCCTAAACCTTTATTAATTGATTTACATGTTAGTTTGCCATGTTGAATTGTCATTCGAATGAGAGGTAGGTCTTATTCGGATGCCAAATCCAAACCTTTTAAAACCGAATATAGAGAACGTTGTTCAGAAATTGATGTTTCCAAACCGTTTTTTCAGTTACGGTTTAGAAAGTGATGACAATGATCTCATTCTGATGAGAACTATGCCTCATTCGAATGCGTGACGGACCCCATTCGACGAAATGAAGTTAGAAAGACTCAATCGAATGAGTTGTTCACCTGAATCGAATATGCATTTCTAAACCGTTGTTCATAGGTACGGTTTAGAAAGTGACGACGCTAAATCCATTCGAATGCGTTTTATCCATCATGATAATGAAGTGACAGATTCGAATAAGTTCTTCTACTGATTCGATTAAGTATTTCTAAACCGCTGTATTCTAGTACGGTCTAGAAAGTGACGACAATGCATCCATTCGAATTAGTTGTATCCCTCATTCGAATGAATGGAAGAACCGAAGTTAGAGGGACTCCCTCGAATGAGTTATTGAGCTGATTCGAATATGAATTTCCAAACCGTTGTTCACAGATACGTTTAGAAAGTGAAGACGTTACATCCATTCGAATGAGATTTATCCTTCATGCGAATGAAGTGACTGATTCGAATAAGTTCTTCTACTGATTCGATTAAGGATTTCTAAACCGTCGTATTCTAGTATGGTTTAGAAAGTAAGGACGATGCATCCATTCAAATTAGTTGTATCCCTCATTCGAATGAATGGAAGAATCGAGTTAGAGTGACTGTGACTCCCTCGAATGAGTTATTGAACTGATTCGAATCTGGACTTCCAAACCGTTGATCACAGATTCAGTTTAGAAAGTGAGTACGCTGCATCCATTAGAATGGGTTTTATCATTCATTCGAATTTAGTGACGGTTTAATTGATTGGCTCAATCGAATGAGTTATTGTACTGATTCGGTTAAGGATTTCTAAACCTCTGTATCTGAGTACGATTTAGAAAGTGAGACGATGCATCCATTAGAATTAGTTGTAATCATTCGAATGAATGGATTAATGAGTTATTGAACTGAGTCGAATAAAGTTTTCTAAACCATTGTTGTCTATACGGTTTAGAAAGAAAGTTAGGATGATGCATCCATTCGAATGGGTTCTTTTTCTCATTCGAATGAATGGAAGAAATGAAGTAACTCCCTTGAATGAGTTTTTGAACTGACTCGAATAAGGTTTTCTAAACCGTTGTTGACTTTACGGTTTAGAAAGTAAGGACGTTTAATCTATTCGAATGAGTTTTATCCTTCATTTGAATGAAGTGATGGTTTTATAGCGTTGTTTATTGCAGTGTTTAATAGCGTATTTTAGGCATGTGTAATAGAATGTTGAATTGTTTATTGAGTGTTTAATCTATAATCTATTATACGCATATGTCATCTTCCTTGTTACTGCAGATTAAAGTGCATTGAAAGTGAGAAATAATCAATTCTTGAACACTCAAGGAGTTAGAGCAATATCATTAACAATCTAGATGAAATACAATGAAACTGGAAAAGAAGAAATTGGTGAACCCTCGAGGGGTTAGTGGTATGGTAAACATCCCACATGGTGAGGAGGCTATCTCTATTATAGAACATTCTTGGTTTGTCGCAACCTCATGGTTTGCTTCATCTGATGAATTCCAAATACCTTCCTCCAAGGGCAGCATGAGGTAATAAGGATTCATTTCCATTTGTCAACATTCAACAGTACCATCTTTCCGTTGAATATGACAAACTTCAATCTTTGCATTTCCCTTGGATTGAGGTGACATTGCAATGCATCGAGGTTACTGGTTGGGACAAATTTCAAGCAATTCATCATCTTCGACTTGAAGCATTTCTCCCCCTACCTCTACATATTTGTTGATGTGCCTTTCTTGAGACAATGAGTGCATTCAAGGGTGGATCCTTTTCTCCCCTGGCTCTGTTGCTTCAATGTTTCTCAGCAATACCAGTACTCGACTGAGTAGAGCTGTCTTCTGAGTTTCGCCTTTTCATTGTTAGATGCTCAGGGAGGTTATATAGTTCGTCTTTGACACGTTTCTCAACTTCATCTGGGTTGTTAAGGCATTAGAAGTTGAAGGGTTGTTCTTTGAAATTTATTGTAACACATATTTAAAGTTCCAAGAGAAGGAATCGAGGAGACCTATGGCCCAATTGCAATCAAGTCATTTAGACTGTTCATTTCTTAACCTGCTGTTTCAGTTTCGTATATTGTTAATGAGCTACAGAAAGTCTCTTTGACCTTAGTGGAATGAGCCATTTGGACATTCGAATGAATGAAACATCTATGAATCCAATTCCTCCTTCTGCGTCTGTGTCTACCCTTACCTCTACCTTCACGGCAGCCAGTAGAGGATGCAATTCCTCCTTCGTTACTATACTTCAGCCAGAAGCAAGAGCGTCCAACTTGGACTCAAAAGTCGCTTTAGCCTCTACCCTCGCCTCTGCCTTCACATAAGCCAATAGTGAATCCAATTCATCCTTGGTCACTAAATTTCGGTTAGAAGCAGGTGTTCTAAATACGTCTCTTATGCCCAAGCAGTGTCCAATACCCCTCAGTCGGCCAGGACGATCCGGTTTGCCAATAGCAGCCGTCAAAACATCGTTCCTCCATGACGGTCTGAATGTGTCGGCTGCTTCTTGCTGTTTAATTATGTCCTGTTGCATATATAGGATAAAATAATATCTCATGTACTCATGTGAATAAAGAAATGCTTTGCGCACTTACAATATTTTCAGCAATTATTTGAGCACGTTCGCTTGTGTATTGGCCACTTTTTTTGTGGGTAAATTTCCAACGATCTTCGCAACGTATGGGAGAAGGTGGAGTGACAGTAGTGGAAGGGTCGGATTGAGCTTGTTCCTTCAACCTCCTCCTCTTGGCCTCAATGATTTCTTTTTCGGCCTTTGCGTATCCACCTCAAGACATTGTGTGAGGGTAGTTATTCTTCCGACCAATGTCGGTGAATTTAGCCCTTTTAGCCTGGATTCGTGTTTACGATATGATTTAACGTTAAATACCATAATTCATTGATGACAAAAGATTGACATAAACTTCTGGAGTGGTCCGAAGTCTACAAAATTCTTGCCAAGTGTCGTTATCAATGAACGGGTACTTGTTGCAAGGAGTGGGCCGGGGTTCACCGGGTTTGACCGGAGCATATACATATGTACAAGCCAGGTGTGTTTTGAACCCCTTCAACCTAGTACAGCAGAATGACAATTTCTTCTTCTTCTTCAATGTGGCATCGTCAGGTACGTCATACGTGCCCTTCAATAGTTACAGTTCAAACTATTATTAAGAACATGATATAAAATACTGCAAGGCGGGGAAAAATATTTTATATACCTGGAGTGTGTCCCATATATCGTTCTTTGCTCTGTCTGGGACTTTGCTCCACTCCTCTTCCAGGATGCTTGCATTAATCCGTGCTAGGAGGGCAATGTAACTTACATACTTCGTGGCGTTGGCTCCGACAGGTTTCCAATAGCTATCATATTCTATCGCTATCTTGCTCCCGTCCTTCTATTCTTTGGATAGGTTCTTCAGTATGGTTCCACTACTACCAGACGTGATATGGGTGGGGAAGCTTTGACTGTCGCTGGGGCTAGTTTGTTCCACCATGTTAATATGCAAATAGGACAACAACAAAGAGCAATGACAAAGAAAAGAAGAGAATTTTATAGAAATGTTTCGTTGAGGCAAGGAAATAGAAGAGAAGGTTATGAAAAGGTATGTCGCATGAAGGACGATTTCGTATGAGTATGTATGAGTAAAGTGAGAATGAAGACTGAACGACACATTTAAAGAGATTGGACGGTGCATTTAATGGGACATAGACTTTCTACACCGTGCAGAGAAAAAAAGTTGTAGCAAGTTAACTTTCTAAACTGTATTCAATCAATGGTTTAGAATGGTGGAAATCAAAACCGTTCATTTGAACATAGGTGTACAAAGTTGATAATCATCAATTCGAATGAGAACGAAGCAACGTTTAAAATTCCATTCATTCCTGAACCTGCTATTCCATTCGAATAACACATAGTACTTATTCGAATGGATAAGGGTAGACATTCTACACCGTGGTTGTCGCCAAGCTTCAGAAAGATAACTTTCTAAACTATAGTTCAGATAAAAGTTTAGAAAGATTAACTACTCAACATGCGTTTTCAATTGAATGATACATAGTACTAATTCAAATGAATAACGTGCTCGACATTTTACACCGTGGTTGAAACTAAGGTTTAGAAAGGTAATTTTCTACACCCGTAGGTAAGGCAAAAAGTTTAGAAAGATTGACTCCTAAAAATGCGTTTAATTCGAATGACACATAAATCTCATTGGAATGTATATTGTTGCTACACCGAATGTTATACCCATTCGAAAGCATGAACCCCCGGAATAGGCATAACCATTCAAAAGCATGAAAGTTATGGCCATTCGGATGAGACCAGATGGAGGACGTAAAGGTTTGGAAGGACTGGATCCTAAAAATTCTTATCCATTCAGATCACACATTTCACTCATTCGAATGGCTAAGGGTTATACATTTTGCATATTGAAAATATCTGCGGTTTGGAAAGAAAACTTTCTACACCGTAGGCAAAGTGACAACGGTTTAGAAAGTAATACTCTGCATCCATTCAAATGATTCATACAACACATTCGAATGAAGAGTCCAAATTTTACCCTCGACGAAATGAAGTTGTAGTGGCTCAATCGATTGAGTCCTATAACTTATTCGATTGAGAGTTTCTAAAGCGTTGTTGATGAGTACGATTTAGAATTTGATACGCTGTATCCATTCGAATGATTCCTACAATATATTCGAATGAAGGAGTACAACTTTTACCCTCGATGAAATGAAGTTAGAGTGGCTCAATCGATTGAGCCCTATAACTTATTTGATTGAGAGTTTCTAAAGCGTTGTTGATGACTACAGTTTAGAAAGTGATATATTGCATCCATTTGAATGATTCCTACCACACCTTCGAATGAAGGAGTCCAAATTTTACCCTTGATGAAATGAAGTTAGAGTGGCTCAGTCGATTGAGTCCTATAACTTATTCCATTGAGAGTTTCTAAAGCATTGTTGATGACTACGGTTTAGAATGTGATACGCTGCATCCATTCAAATGATTCCTACAACACATTCGAATGAAGGAGTCCAACTTTTACCATCGATGAAATGAAGTTAGAGTGGCTCAATCGATTGAGTCCTATAATTTATTCGATTGAGAGTTTCTAAAGTGTTGTTGATGACTACGGCTTAGAAAGTGATACGCTGCATCCATTCTAATGATTGTTACATGTCAGTCGAGGAAATGCGTATCCATTCAAATGGGACATATTTCTCATTCGAATGGAACTCTTGGTAAATTTCAGCTTGACAAGACAGATGTTCAGTTGAATGAACGTTGACAAGGCGTGGGAACCATCCAAATGAGTCATGCATATTCATTCGATTGTGCCTTACTACCCATTCGAATGTGTTTTGTTATCTTTCTAAATCGACCCATCAATTAAACGGTCTAAATGCGACCCACAGATTAATGTATATTTGAATACTGAAATGAGAGAAGTAGAAGTACATTGGAATGAGCAGATATATGAAACTGCCCGACGGCTAAGTCTGCTAGTCATTGTCATAATTTCACCCTTGTGCACAACAAAAGGGCTTAACTTACCGCGCAAGAAGAACGTCCGTAGGAAAATGGCAGAAAAATATTCAAGTTCTAAACGTCCAAGCAAGAAGACCAAGAGTTCAACGAAACCATACTTGCATCGTCTAGAAGGGTATGTGGTTGATCCTCTACAATCGAATGGCCAAGCACAATATGATGAGTCATTTAGTAAAGGAAAAATTTCTCCTGCTATTTACGTTGATTTAGAATACATTAGAAAAGAATTAAAAATGGACTTAAACGAGTTTCTGCAGCAGTATGAACCCTAGATTGGGAATCAACTATCTTACAGTCCTAATGTAGTAAGAACATTCTACTGCAATATGAAGACTGATGTTGTGTTAGGTGTCGATAAGGGTGGAGGCGTGGAGAAGACGCCATAGAGGCCAGACAGGCTACAGACTACTGTTAGGGGAAAACAATTTGAACTGTCTGCCCAAGTTATTAATCAGTGGCTTGGCATAAGGGAGCCCCCTTCAAATGGTTTTATGGATAGATCTGCAGAGGAGGTGTTGGCCATGTTGAAGCCCAAGGGTGATCAGAAAGGGTTACTTTTTAGTCCAGCCTCCATGTCTGAGGAGAAGAGGATCTTGTGGTACATATACACTAGATGCATAGTAAGCAAAGGGAATAATTTCACCAGTTTCTCCCGACGGGATTATGGACTATTTGCATCTTTAGTTTGCAAGGATAAAAGGAATATGGGGGTGATGCTTATGAACGAATTTAATCATTGGTTAGATACTGCCATGGTACATAGTTATCTCCCATTCCCACACCTAGTGTCGTTGTTCCTAAAAAGTAACGGCATATGGTATTTGGAGGCAGGAGATGAGGTTGTAATTGTCACCAAATTTGGTAAAAGTCAGCTATCAAGGGTGGATCTCACAGTGGCCAGTGCAAATGGGGAAGGATAAGTGAAGGTGAAGAGGAAGAGGATTGAGATAGGGGCAATGGATGATGTCAATTCCACCAGAGTTGACACTCCAGATCCAACACCTTCAATCGGGCTAATTGTTCAGAAGGTTGTCTAAGAAGCTTTGACAAGACCTTCAATCGAGCAAATTTTGCAAAAGGCTATCCAAGAAGCATTGAAAACACCTTTAATGGAGAAAATAGTTCAGAAAGCTGTCCAAGAAGCATTGATAACAACTTCAATCGATAAAATTGTAAAGAAAGCTGTCGAGGAATCAGTGGACATCTTTCTGCAATCCCACCTGCATATTGTGAACAGGAATACGGCAGAGCTGAATGCAGTAATTAAGACCATTCATGATGGGATGACATCTATTATGAATCCAATGAAGATTATCCAACAGAAGACAGACGACATATCTGCCAGGCTGAACCCATTCAAAGAGTTGCTACTTCAAGCTCAGCTATCCCCTAAAGAAGCACCTCTATGTCAGTCTGATCATCCTGAAGCTGGGCCAAGCTCATCCCCTACTACAGATGGAAAAAAGGGAGAGGGGAAGTCAGAGGATACGTAAGGCTTCGAGTACTACATAATTTTTGTTAATGAGTGAATGAATGAATGAAAGCCTTGTACATATTGGATAACAAATGACAAGTTAACAAATGTGCTTTGATCCATACAACTTGTTTGTAATTGTTGGTAATGACACAAATGACTCAAATGTATACCGTTATCTCTTTTAGAAGAATGTTGTACCTTTCTTACCAATTTATCTTGTTCCATGTGAATGAATAGTGCCAAATTGAGATAGATATAGTGCCAAAGCTGTACGCATTCGAATGACTCACAGGTCTGATTCGAATGTTGCTCCCACTCTCGAGTCTCAACTTCCAGGAGGTGTGTGTGTGACATTGGACACCGTGCTACAAAGACGGTCTATAATTGACACTTTCTATACCGTGTCTTAATCCTTCGGTGTAGAAGGTGTTTCATAGTGAAGAATGATGCATTGGAATGAATCACATTTCTCACTTGTATTGGAATGAATCACAGTTCCTATTCGAATGATGATCCCCCGATTTCTAGGACATCACATTCTACACCCTTTTTCCTGAATATGACTTAGAAGACAACTTTAAAAGCATTCGAGTGAGCTTTATTAACATTCGAATGAACATAATTCAAACAGTGTACAATGGATATTCACATTGAGTTGCCCTCGGTTTAGAAAGTCTCACAAAGTGTTAAAATTGGATCCATTCAGATGACATCCAGTAATCATTTGAATGTTTGTGTGATTAACTATATAACAACAAAATACACATCAGGGACAACTGGTAACTAATTTATCCCAAACATGTTACAGACATTACTAAACAACAACAAAAATATACATCTTTATCTGTTCTTTTTAAACGACATCCTCTCTTCGTTTTCTTGACCAACAATAGTGACAACTTGGTCAATGATGGGTTCACTTGGCTCTGGAGAAGATAATCTGGAATTATCAGAGGGTGATGCATAACCTGAAGAAATAGGTGGAGAAGGTAGTTTGGGAGATATGTCATGTGTGAAGGGATGAGGAACAGGAGCAATAGGAGGGGATGAGGTAGGCTCAGAGATAGGTAGTGCAGGCTGGTTTGGAGGGGATGGTTGGGGCTCAGTTCTGGGGAGGAAAGCTTCAAATGCCTGGACTTTGTCGGATAGTGTCATCAGTATCTCCATCGTTACCCTATTGCCCTCCTCAATGAGTTTGACAAGTCCTTCCATCTGACGAGTTTGTTGTTCCATCATATGTTGGTTGGACAATATAATGGTGTCCAATGCTTCTCGGATAGCATTGTTAACAATTTGTTAGAGTGATGGTGGAGGATTAGGAGTGGCAGCCCTTGTTGACTGCACTTCATCCATTAGCTCTGCCCTACTCCTTTTCCTCTTAACCTTAACATGTCCTTCTCCATATGTTGTGGGCATAGCCAGACCCATCTTTGCTATCTGAGTTCTACCAAATTTGGGAACTTTAACAACCTCATCCCCTCGCTCCAGGTACCAGATTTTGTTGCTTTTAAGAAACAATGACACTATTTGAGGGAATGGGAGAGAAACTAAACCAACTGCATTCACCATCCACAGACGCAGTTCCTTCATTATCAAAACCCCCAGAGTCCTTTTATCATTGGCAACAAATGATCCAAAGAGACCATAATCCATGCGGGTAAAACTTGTGAAGTTATTCCCTTTATTCACAATGCATCTACTGTAAATGTACCATAAGATCCTCCTCTCCTCGGACATGGAGCTAGGCTTAAAAGTTCATCTTTTTGGATCACCCTGAGGCCTTAACACACCCAAAACTTCTGTCAGACCTCTGGACAAAACCATCTGATGGAGGCTCCTCTATCTCAAGCCACTGATTAATTACATTGGTACACAGTTCAATCCATTTGCCCCTACCGGTTGTCTCTAACATACACTCCCCATCATCATTCATGTCCAGTGCCTCTAATCGCTTCAGATTGTAGTAGAATGTCATAATTACGTTAGGACTATATGGCAGGTGAATCCCAATTAATAGTGCATATTGATTTACAAAAGTAGATAGGTCCAATTTTAAATCCCTTTCCATATGATCTGGATCAACATAAATGGCAGGGCAAATTTTCCTTCTAGCAAAATACCCATCAAACAGTGCTTGGTTAGCAGGTTGTAGTGCATCAGTCACAAACCCTTCTGGAGGTTGCAAGTCTTCGTTACTTGCATCCACTGGTATTGAAGATTCGGATAGCGCGAATCTAGTGGATGAATCTAATTTCTGTTGCTCTGATGCCTCCTCACTCACTCCAGTGTTTCGTGTTCCTGTCATTGTAGGAGGTTCCACACCCTACGCTCTAATCTTCGGCATAATCTCCGCTTCCTCCACTGCAGTGACCTTTAGAGTTTCATGCACAAACTTCTCCGTTGCTTTCTCTTCTTGGTCAGCAGCATGGGTAGAGTGCTCAAGAGAAGCGACTACAACCTTCTTCCCCTTCCCTTTACGTACTGCCTTCTTCTTCAATGGTGGGGGTATATCTATTCTGATGGGGTTCGGTGAGGTGGTGTAACAGAAGATCTGCTCTTCTTCCTTAGAGGTTCAGATGTTGTAGATAGTTCTGTCATTTTATGCTTTTCTAATCTTTGCTATGGAATTTTGAATGGAGGTCTGATATTCAAAGGGTATTCAATTTGTAGTATGGTAATCGGCGAGATGAAGTGCTGGAATTTTGAATGGAGGAATGTAACAGGAATATAAATCATTTTTTCCTATGACTTTATAAACCGTTTATTGAATATACAGTGTAGAAAAAGGTTTAGAGAAAGGTATAGGAAGCTTATTCGAACAGGTATTTTCATACCTTCGTTGTAGACAAAGGTTTAGAAGGTGAAGAGCCTTTCTTCCATTTGAATGAGATGTGTGTCACATTCGAATGGCGGAGTACTATTTCTAATTTTTAATCCAGACATAATTCAAATTCGTATGAGTATGTATGAGTAGACTGAGAACGGAGACTGAATGATGCATTTAAAGAGACTAGACGGCGCATTTAATGGGATATAGACTTTCTATACCATACAAAAATGATGATCCTAAGAAGTCAGATGACACATTTTACTCATTCGAATGGCTAAGACCTCATAAGTTGCCCTCGCTTTATAATGAAAACTTTCTACACCGTATGGAGGACGTAAAGGTTTGGAAAGACTAGATCCTGAAAATTCTTATCCATTCGGATGACAAAGTTCACTCATTCGAATGGCTAACGGTTGTACATTCTACAATGTTGAAGAAATCTACGGTTTGGAAATAAACATTTCTACACCGTAGGCAAGGTGAAAGGTTTAGAAAGTCTGGACCCTGGAAGTCGATCACATTCGAATGACACATTTTATTTGTTCGAATGTATACGGTTACCATCCTACTCCTAGCAAGTTGCCCTCACTTTAGAAAGAAAACTTTCTACACCGAATGGAGGATGTAAAGGTTTGGAAAGACTAGATCCTGAAAATTCTTATCCATTCAGGTGACAAAGTTCACTCATTCAAATGGCTATCGGTTGTACATTCTACACCGTTGAAGAAATCTGCGGTTTGGAAATAAATATTTCTACACCTAGGCAAGGTGAAAGGTTTAGAAAGTCTGGACCCTAGAAGTCGATCACATTCGAATGACACATTTTATTCATTCGAATGTATACGGTAACCATATTACTCCTCGCAAGTTGCCCTCGCTTTAGAAAGAAAACTTTCTACACCGAATGGAGGACGTAAAGGTTTGGAAAGACTGGATCCTGAAAATTCTTATCCATTCCGATGACAAAGTTCACTCATTTGAATGGCTAACGGTTATACATTCTACACCGTTGAAGAAATCTGTAGTTTGGAAATAAACATTTCTACACCGTAGGCAATGTGAAAGGTTTAGAAAGTCTGGACCCTAGAAGTCGATCACATTCGAATGACACATTTTATTCATTTGAATGTATACGGTTACCATCCTACTCCTCGCAAGTTGCCCTCGCTTTAGAAAGAAAACTTTCTATACCGAATGGAGGACGTAAAGGTTTGGAAAGACTAGATCCTGAAAAATCTTATCCATTCGGATGACACATTTTACTCATTCGAATGACTAATGGTTATACATTCTACACCGTTGAAGATATCTATGGTTTAGAAAGTGTATGTTAAGACGCTGCGGATGATAACATTAATTCGAATGAAGTGAATGTAAGTCTCATCCGAATGATTCTTCCCCTATCCTGGCTTACATCGTTGAAGATATCAATTTAGTATACAAATTTCAAATGTTTTATTATCCAATGTTCAAACAATAAAGTATAAACTTTCGCACATTAATTTACAACATCTGGAAATGTAGGTGCATAACTCCCCTATAACCTGTCCCTGTCCCTTCCTCGCATGGGAGGCAACTTATTTCTTTGACTTACTGCAATTATGTTGTCTAGCTCGGCCAAAAGACATGATGTTGTGATAGCTGGTTGTCTACGCCATGTGAGACCAGGAGGTGAGTATGGCAGATCAGTCGACGTCGAGGATGTACATCCATCACCACGATATTGGATTGCACGAGACGAGTTTTGGCTGACATCACTACAGATGGTAGTTGTCCTAAGTTCTCTCTCGTTTGGAATAGGAAATCTCATCTCCATATCGACGTCATGTTGCATGGGATATTCAGCTGCTCCCTCATCGATAACAAGTTCTGAGCTCATTCCAGGCTACAAAATGAACGGACAAATTAGCTTCAAATGTTGATGACCAATATTTTACTAAAACAAACAAAATATGACAAGTGACTTTTTTTACGTTATATAATGTGCGACCACTTTCTAAATCAACAAGGATCCCCATCCCTGTTGGAGTGCGACTTCTATAAAAGGCCCTTCCACTACGTGGTCTTGACGTTTGTTGAGGTTCTTGGGATGGTGTCGTAGCTGGTTGGAGCTTTACGTTTTCCACTTGCGCCACCTGATCCCCATCCCTGTTTACAAGTTGCTCAATTGTATCTTGTTTGATGACATACACTGCATTTAGATGTGGCTCCTCTTTTTAACAAGTTATCAGGTGGAGGTAGGGGCAAATCAGATGACATATCACCACATTGTTGTGTTACTTGCTCTCCCCGAGGCTAATGTCCTTTAGCCATTTTCTGCCTTCTTACAGATAGTCTTCCTAGGTCACCCTAGCAAGTTACACAATGGTGGTGGTTCCATAGGCTGGAACTTCTCAATGGCACAGAGATTTTTTCCTCTAACAGGTTGATACTTGATTTTATAGGAAGATAGATATGTATCTTTATGGAATAATCTAGATATTTGGGTAATTGGATCTATTTTGGAATGATATAATGCACATATAGCATGCTGACAGGGTATGCCAGTCAAGTCCCAAGTCCGACAAGTGCACTGCTTCCTATTAATGAAGACAGTATGCCTATCATCCCTTTCAGTTACCTCATACTCATCATCACTATTATAGAACACACTACAACCCATTGTCAACTTCTTATTGTCCTCAAATAAAGAAACACTCTTTGGGCTGAAATTCCCCCTCCACCTACTTACATTTTTTTCACTGTCTGCCCACTTAGTCATCATTTGATCCTGATCCCATCAGTCATTGCAATAATTAAAACTCTCACTTAGATTGTTATCTACAATCCATAACAAAACATCTGGTGCCGAAATGAGCTTTGACCCAACATTTTGGAGGATATGAAATTGTTGTTTCTGCTGCTTCTCTACTTAGTGATCCCATGGCTTTCATGTTATCCTTGAATTGTTCTTCAAAAGTGCTCCATGCACATGAGAAGAACTTCCTCTTAAACTCATTTCCCCTCCATCTTTTACTTCAATTACCATATTTGTGCCTACCACATAGTCTATGCTCAGCCTTAGGTAAGACCTCGAACACTGCTACGTGCAAACCATGTACATATATAACTGAGAAATTGCAATTATCATTTGAAAGGTCAACTATGAAATTCTTGAACTTCACAATAAAACAAACCTTCTGCATGTCAGACATAATAGTAATAAGCTGCCCATTTTCAAATCTAATGATCTCTGCAACCATTTAAGAAACCCTTAAACACCTTTATTACATTACACTTCTACACCGTAGCTTATTTGGACGGTTAGGAAAGTTAAGAGTCTAATAAGGGATACAGCTTATTCGAATAGGTGCAGCGTCTGAACTTTCTAAACTGTATCTGCTTCAATTCAACTCAACGACGCATTCGATTGCTTCAAATGTAAAACACATTTAACGCATTCGATTCAGTCGAGGTACAAATTTGGCATTTTCATTCGAATGTGGAATAAAACACATTTGAATAGATTAAGCGCTCACTTTCTAAACCGTTATTCGAATGCAGGAATGTAAGTTTAAAGTGTTTACATTCAAATGAATATAAAGCCTAATTTGAAAAACGGTTTGAAACGTTAACTTTCTAAACCGTAGTTAATAACAACGGTTCAGAAGGGTCACATATGTTTCCTTCATTTGAATGTGCATTCTCTAATTCGATTGAGTCACTCTAACTTCGTTTCGTTTATTCATTCGAATGATGAAAAAAAACTCATTCGAATGGATAAAACATCCTCAATTTCTACACCATATAAGGTTTGGAAATCCTTAATCCAATCAGTCCAATAACTCATACGATTGTGTCACTCTAACTTCGTTCGTCTATGCATTCAAATGTTACGAAAAACACATTCGAATGGATGAAGCGTACTCTCTTTCTACACCGTATAGTAAACAAAGGTTTGGAAATCCTTAATCGAATCAATCCAAGAACTAATTCGATTGAGTCACTCTAACTTCATTTCGTTTATTCATTCGAACGAGTGATACACCTCATTCGAATGGCTGAAGCGTCCTCACTTTCTAAACCATACTCGTAGACAATGGTTTAGAAATTCTTATTCAAATAAGATCAAGAACTCATTCGATAGAGTAAATCTAACATCATTTCCTCCCTTCATTCGATTGAGTAAAATTTTTGCTGCTGCATTCGAATGTGAGATAAAACTCATTCGAATGTATGAAGCCTCTTCATTTCTACACCGTACTCGTGTAAACAAAGGTGTAGAAAGCACTACTCGATTCAGTACTCTATACAGGCTATTTGTTACATAACCAACACCCTATGGAAGAATCCATTTAATTATAAACATATGCCTAAGACTGGAGTTTGTATATACTCCCTCCCTCCGGTAATAACCACCTAATAACAACTTTGCATGAATTAATAAAATTAGTTATACATGTATTGTAGGAATATCAAAATTACCTTTAATAAAAATCATTAGCTAAAGGAGTTCAATTAATTAACTTTGAAGTTTTATAATTAGTTAATGAATTAAGAAAGTAATATAATATTTCAGACAAACCGTCTTATATTATGAAGTATACATGTATCCCTATAAGGATTAGAGGAAATAACAATTATTCTATATGGTCGTAAATGTAGGGTCTCAATACTGATCTACAGAGATTAAGAAAATCAGTTGAATTAATTATTTAAAAAATGTATATTGGGTTTCCTAGGGTCTCCCTTTTTAGTATTTGTATTAGAAACTACTTCCTTCCTTTACGTGAAAGCTCCTTAATATGTGTGATTAATAAGGAGAGTTCAAGAAAAAGTTATAAGTTTATGGAATAGAATGAATTGATGTCTTACATTTAGGATCAAAGCAAATCTTTCTGCCAGTTCATATATTTAGTACTAAGGCTCAAAGAGAGAATTCGTAGACAAAGTGCGTGTTTGGGAATCCATTAGAAGAATGATTTTAAGCAAATCGATGTAACTATGTGAGATAAGTTTTTCTTGATTTGCAATGCAACGTGAGAAACAAACAATCACAAAAAATACCTTAACACACTTGAGAATTCACTGGTCTATACTGAGTTATTACCTCATATTTTAAATATAAAACATTTTATAATACAATTTACACTAAAAATGAGATCTTACATTTAGTACTGAAGGAGTATATAAATCCTTTCCTCATTCATGACTACATTTTTCTTTTGATTGCAAAAAATTATATTCGACCTCAGGTCTATATATCAACGATATTCTAGACTGCAATATGATATTGTTCCTCATTTGATCACTTCTCTCACCTACTCCTTGACAGCTACGGAGAAACAAATCAAGACTTCAAATTTCAAGGTTGCTTTTTATTAAAAATATGGTTAAAATATAACTTAATCAAGGCCTCAATGATCCATTAATTGCCTTTGAAGGAATGTGGATTGGATTCGATTTAACAATATTTTCAAATTGAGGATGGTGATGAGATATTGAAAATAAGGGCAGATTATAATATAGGGAAAAATTAGTCTCTTATTAAAAATATAAAAATGGTTAGATTTAGATTTAGAGGACTTGTTTTAAGCATATATGAAAAAACCGAATATAATTTGTACTTCTTTAAAACTGTTTTTAATGTTTTTATACATATTATCATTAATTTGTGCTTTTTTTAAGTTACGTATCACTTATATTTCAGTCTTTTAACTTTACACTTAGGTTAAAAATGGTTATAGAAATGCTTACAAATTGTCTATCATGAGATTTGAAGCCTTTCCTTTGAACGACACGAGTCATATGCTTACCAAGGATACATGCATATATATAACAGATGCATGAGTCGTATGCTTACCAAAGGCGCATTTTATCTGACAGGTGCATAAGAAATTAAAGATGCATGCGCGCGCACACACATATATATATATAATGATAGAAAATAGGTGTTAATCCTTTACGGAGAGAAAAATTTAGGAAGAAAGAAAACAGGACAAGAGAAAATAGAGATAAGAAAAAATTAAAGAAAACTACATAAAAATAAAAATTATCAAAATATTTTCAAATAAAAATAATTGAAAAATGTTTATATATATTTGTATATTTTAAAATCGAATAAGTTTGCACGATCAAAAATATATTTTAAAAGTCAAATATTAATATTCTTTCCACTCAATTAATAACCTTTCGTCCTATATATCTTTTTTCACGTGAGAGGTGGGACAGTGTTGAAGGGTGAGAGATATACAGCCTTGGCAGCATATAGGAAGGAGCGAGGAAGTTTCAAAAGGGCAGGTTTCATCAGTAATAAAACCAATAATAATTCAAAGTGGAAGACTAAGTTCAAAGTGGAAGACCAAGACTTTTAGGCATTTAAATTGTGGGCCATCTATCTGCTTTTTCTCTAAGAGAACTAAAGAATTTTGGAATCACCTTGCGGAAATTCCAGTTTCTAGGACACTTCGTGGGATACTGATCTGCTTCACTACTGACTTTCCAATTAATTTGATTGAGTGGTGGACGGTAGGACACACTGTTCGATCATTCATTAATATTGATAGCTCCACATTTACGTTTAATGTGTTTGTTTCGGAAACCATTTTTTAAACGGTATACACATTTTAATATAAAGTCATCTCGAAATTTTTAAAAATCATATTGAAATTCATAAAACTATCTTAAAATCAGTAAAATACCTTGAAATATATAAATTTCTTTTTCCTAACAGAATTCACAAACACACCCAATTACTTCTAAAACACAAGACGAGGATAAGGATGAGATCGAATCTCCGACGAGACGCGGATAAGGATGAGATCCAATCTCCCACAAGACGAATCTTCTTTGAAAACATCTCACTCTTTCTCTCACACACCTAAAAGGACCAATTTCATATATTTAATTATGTATTACATTTTTTTTTGGCCGATGCTAGCTATCGAACTCGTGGCCTGCGGTTTAAAGGTCTGACTTTAAACTACAAGGAGTCATGGTAGCTTAGCAATTATGTATTACATTTTGTATGATGGTGTATTAATTTTATTCTATTATCAACTATAAAATATTGGATACTTTTTGGGAAAGGGGAACAACACGACAAAACGAGATGGAATGGGAAATAATGGTGAGAGGTGGTGTCTCGCATACAGAGAAGGAAGATGAAGGAGGATGCAAAGTGGTAATCGCTTTGAACATGTTTTATTGGTGCCAAAAGAATCTTAAATATTAATAATTTTCTGTCTTAAAATTTAATAATTTTTTAACTTTATTTATTTTTAATATATACACTTCTTAAGGGACAAATGACAGTCTATAAAATAATAAATAAAAGGTAAAATTCTATATTTATATTTATAGTTATACCATGAGCAATTTACGGAATGAGATAAAAGAACTTTTCTCTGTGAGAGGAATATATAATTAAATGGAGGGGAAATCCTAGGACCCGGTCATGCTATAATACCTAATCCCACTTGGCAGCCTCATTAATCCTAATAATTTTGTTTGTGTTACACTGTGGTTACATCATGTAACACAACCCCACTTTGTACTTTCACTCTCTTCTTATATTACATATATATATATATATATTATGGTATCTTCTATTGATCCCCTTCTCACCCTTTCCTTTGACACTTCAAGTTCATTTGGAAAGGAAAGCTTAGAGGTAGCATAAATTCTAACTTTTACATTGCATTTAATTATTGTTTGTTTTACTTTATCATATTTGATGTATATTTGCAGCCATATGACATGTGAATATTTGCTTGTGAATATGCATAGTTAAAGTCATGTAATGATACCTTGACCTTATGCAAATGTGATAGTGTAATAAGGTATTGTCAATAGTTCATGGCACACTAAGTGTACATGTAAATAATCATACATGTTTATATGTTAATTAGAGCTATTTGCTACTGATATTTATTTGAAATATCATTCTTTCCAATAATTAACTATAGACACAAGTTTCAAAAGCAAAGGAAAGGATGTTCAAGAGTAAGTGGTGATGGCTTCCATGAAGATGAGCATTTTGCACATGTTATGTTGTGTATGCTAGTTTAATGTATATGCGCAATATTTGGACAATTGTATATATTAAACTCCTACCATGTTCAAAATGTGCTATATGACATGATTGAGTGTGGTAAGATGTGAAATGTATGAAGAGAATGAAAAAGAGCATGCAACTTGACCATCAAAAGGTCTAAAGCCCTTAATTGTGACCAAATGGGACAAAATGAGTAAATGAGATCCAATTGTTATGAGATTTTGCATGCAAATAGGTCTTGTTATAAGATTTTTAAAGAGCCATAGATTGCTTGATTTGGATGTGTCTACAAAAAGTAATGCATCTTCCAAGTTCAGCTAAAAACTTGAAAAATGACAGCAATAGAGTTTACTCCAATTAAAGTGGTCAAAGAGGGAAATCCTATCATTATGGAGGAGTTCACCACAGTTAAAGGAATAGTTCGCTGGAGCAAATATGTTCAGAGAGCAAATTTTTGAGGTTTAAGGAGTTCACTGCAGCGAAGTTCCCAATTTTGACCAAGTGAAATTTCAAGTGGTTTAAAGGAATGTTTGCCTTTTAACTTGGTCAAATGAGTATTTTTTTTCTCTAAAAAGAATTGAGTAAGATTTAATTAGAGATTTAAACCACTTTATTGAGATTTTTTAAAATTAGTTATGAATTTTTTAAGTTTGTCTAAAACTTTAAATTAACAAAGGAATAGTGAAAATTTTGAGAAGTTTTACATGCCACCAATGTCGTACAACAAGCACTGTACATGGTGCCCCTATCCATTAGATTCTTTCGAAGCATGCTTTGAAGTGTGAAAACATTTTATAAAATGTATTCATTAAAAGTACTTGAAATTTGATTAGAAATCCTGGCAGCATACAATTTTTCCCCTAAATATAAGTTCACTTAATATGTATGAACTTTACATTTATTTAATTCTAGATGGAAAAAGAGGAAGTTGAGAGATGGACGGGAATCATATGTAAGGTTACATGAAAAAATGATTACAGGTGGAGTATTGATCTATTATACTAATTCAAGTGTTTGATTGATATAATAATATAATCCCTGTTAAACGGCTTACATCAAATTAGATAATTACTATTATATATTATTAACTATGTAATTTGGATTTTAACTTGTATGAATTAACATGTGTATACTTTTGCTTTTTATAAATGAACATTTAAACATTTATACCCTTTATTTTTAATGTTAAGTTTATTTCACATTTTCTTAATTTTTCACCGATAAATATATGAATTTAATTTCATGATTTCTTGACAATATATCAAATAAATATTCTGTAATCATCATTTCATTTTATTATATTTTCACTCATTATCTATTGCATTTCCATAAACTCCATGAATCAAATTGGCTAATAGTATTTTAATAAAGGCCAGGTAAATAAGAAAAACTTTATCTATTTAAGGTATATTTAATAATTTAATAAGCATTACTTAGTATATGGGAATTAGTTGGAATGAATCTATAATAAGGGTAATTACCTTTGTTTTTCAAATCTAACTTTTAGGCCAACCGAACATCATTATTGCATGTATATATTAAAGGAATTTTTTCTTCGAGAGATATTTTTAATTAAAATAATTAAATGAGATATTTTTTACAAATAACTATCTTAATTAATTCTTAATATTTATTTTCTAATTATCTAACTTTTATACTCGTTTCGGTCTAAATTATAAAAGGATCAAAATTTTTCAGAAAAACTTATATAAAATGGAGTGGAACTCTTATTTTAAATTGTGCCGGACTGAAAGGCCAACTAAAATAAATACACACATAAAAAATGACATTTCACATAAAAGATTACTTTCCAATTGTATTATATTTTTCTTGACAATTTTGTTTGTGTCTATATATTTTCCCTTATGATTTCATTCCTATTCTGTGTAACGTACATATAGTATCTATCAATATCTCAAATTACATGTAATGCATGGAAATAAATATTTGGTTAGTTATACTTCTGAATAATCTTACCTGTAAATAATTTAAAATTTGATAATTTCATTCATATAATATTTCATTTTTTAAAAAAAATAGAAAACTGAGTATTTATCAATGAGCGACTTTCACTTATTAATTATATCATTTTCACTTGTTATTAATAAGTTTTTAAAATTAATTAGATATTATTTCCTTTTTCTCCATATTTAATTACAATTCTCCCTTTTCTTTGGGTAAAATAGACTAAATAAGCTTTTAAGGAAGCAACCTGGTAGGTTCTCATGGCATCGCATTATTCCTATAATATAATTAAATTCATCACCTTGGATCTCTCCCACTGTCACTTACCATCCTTCTCATCATCAGCCTTGTGTTGCAGAAGCAACCTTAGGTTACGATAATTTTGTCACCATCATATGCCAAAAGGATCGTCGGGCTAAGCAATCTCACACTACAAGCAAAGAACAATCATAAAGCGATTAATTATTCGATAAGGTAATTTTAATTTAAAGCCCCCTTTTAACTAATCTTTCTCTAACTATCCTTCATTAGTTTACAGAGACGCTTAGCTTCTTTCATCTTCTTCTTCGTCTGCTAAAATAATGGTGTCTGTCTGTATATTGTTCATGTACCTATAATACTGTCGCCACTTTTATTTCAGTGATATTTTTTCATTTTATTGTACTATGGCTATTTCTTCTTCCTGCTGGGTTACCTAATTACCTTTATAATAATTTCATAAAAAAGGGCGCCAAGTGATCTCTTCAGAAAAAAATTACGCAAATCATTTGAATCTTCCATGCATGAATTTCAAGAGATTCTGTAAGCCGGTTTGAATTTTCTTTGTTTTTTTTAGTTGAGTTCAAGATATGGAGTATAATCACGCAGGACTTCTTCATATTCTCAGATTAGATTCAGATTTTTTATTTATCTAAAGAAATACATATTTTACTATAACGCACACGTACTCATGACCGAACAATTTGATATAACGCTGATTTAGGAATCCAGAGAACGACTTACAAATTTTAAAAAAGTATATAAAAAAAATTTTATCTAGAATGTGTTACGGTGAAAATAAAAAATGTGGGATGGAAAAAAAATAAAAACTGAAGATATTTTTTTTTGCCAGAAGAAGATAAAATATTGGTCAATCAAAAGCAAAAGTACATTTATAGGGGAACGGACCCCAATGAGCTACTTCCTAGAAATTGCTTATCAATCTGTGATGATAAAACATTTAAATAATTCATCCAATGCCCTTATCGATGCCCGCACTCATATTTTGGTAGTTTTTTCCTTTTGTTTTCTTTACAGTTTCACATTATGTTAAATTAGGTTCGTTTAGTTTTTTTTTTCTTTTACCAAAATCTTCACATGATATTTAATTAAGTCCCTATAGTTTTCATATGATTGATAAAAACTGTAAAGACTTGATTAAACATTACAAGAAACTATAACGATTCGATGAATAGAAAAAAAACTACACCTCAGATTAAGAATTAGGATAAAAACGCTTGATAAAAATGTATAAAACTACATAAATATCATTAAAATAAAGAGAAACCATAATCGCGTAGAGATTGATTTTCTAATTAAAGGTAAACCTACACTTTTGTCCCCTAAATTTAAATGGAGTTCCAGATTTTTTTAAAGTTTATATATATAATATTTTCTTAACCTAGAGATTGATTAGAGACTCACTTTTACTTTAATTAAATGTTGTCTTGCGTATTTTTATGTTCTGCTTAAAGATCAGATTTAGATCAATTTTTTTATATTCATTATGTTAAGTTTTTCAATTAGATATGATCATGTGTCATTTTTTAATAATGTCATCTAATTATAAATTCACATGGAAAAAAGAACACATAATTATCTAATTAAAGAACCAGACATAATTATCTAAATTTTCTCCTCTACATAAATACCTAATTTCATTGCATCTACAAAAATTACAGAGTCGCAATGTAATAATACTCCTCAGGTCCCACCTAAGAGCTGTAAGAGGATTGGTTTTGATATAAATACAATATCTCAATATATTTTATCTTTTATATTTATTATTTTTTTTAAAAAATAATTTACTTAATTTATAAATTGATATATGATATAATATTATACATAGGTATTTTAGAAAAATCAAATAACATTTATCATAATTAACTAATCTATCTAACTTAATTAATCCACCCAAATTAATTAAGTGGCTCTCTTGTTAAAGATTATACAAGAGTACATAACAAAATAATTTGCTAGAGTAGACTCAATGGATAAATGTCTATAATTAACAACTGTTTAATTTATGTGTATGATTTTGCAGATCGATGGAGGCACCTAATGGAGAACTAATTAATCGCGCCCAATTAACGAGGGTCCATTCCACTATTTTTAGGGGACCTTCCCTTCATCTTTTAGAGGATACAAGTAACCACTCTCTCCAACCTCTTTAAAATTTTAAATAAAATGTTCAAATTTTTGCTGTTCCTTCCTCATAACTTCACTTAAATTCTGATTCAATATTGCATTAACTTTTCTATAATTTTTTTAAAAAATTTAATTAGATTTAATGCTCCTCCGATTTACCTCTCTCTCTCTCAAAGGCCTCCAAAGGATCTCAGTATTGTTTATAACTTGGCACTATTATCTTCTGATTATCCCCACACTCCTATTTATAAATTACTTCCTACATATTTTATATGAAATAAAGGAAAATCTAAAACTTATTAACTGTATTGAAAAATTTAATAAGTCTCCAACATTTCCCTTGTATCAAATATGCATGCTCTTTGTTGGCCAAAAAAAAAATATGCATGCTCTTTTCCTATTTTAATAATATATGCCAACATTTAACTGATGGTAAACAGGGAACTAACAAGAAAAAAAGTCAATAATGTGGTTTATAATTAGAACAAAAATAACTACCCTCTGCACCTTATAGATACGACGAGAGGACAACAACGTAAGAAAGGATTAAGTTCCAAATTAGTTGGTCCTGAAAATTGTCATTCAGGAATAATGTTGTTTTGGAATTCTTTTAATATCAATGTTGCCCTGAATATTTCAATATGTGACAATGTTACCGAACTCCATTATACAACTAACATTGACAATTAAAAAATTGATATTGATTGTTAATATTTTTAATAATGAGGGGATAATATTACTCTATTTTGAACTTGAAAAAAAATTTGAAGCAACATTGCTCTGTCTGAAAACTTTCATAACAAATTTTTCCACCTCACCCCTTAAATTTTTTTTTCATTGTTTTGTATTCTATTATCATTAATTGGGGATTCAGCGCCTTACCTCATCAAACAAAGTGTGTAGACACACACGAGAAGTTCCAACCAAATCAATCATTTCTGTTTCAGAGGAGGCCAGACGAAAATACTTGATCACATGTGTGCCTCTATACAAATATGCACTGGAGGGCAATTGGGAAAAAGCCAAGCCGATGTTGACTCATGATAGAACGCTTCTGAGTGCTGCTATAGCAATCGAATGGCCTACTGTACTTCATGTAGCAGCAGGAGCAGGCCATATTCGCTTTGTGAAGGAGCTTGTGAACTTGATGGATGAGAGCAACGTAGGGTTGGATTTACAAGACTTAAGGGGAAACACTGCCTTCTGCTTTGCTGCTTTAGCAGGGAACATGGAGGTTGTTGAGTTAATGCTGGAAAAGAATCCTTTCTTGCCAAAAATTAGAGGTGGAAGTGGTTTCACTCCTCTTCTTTTTGCTGCTTTGCAAGGCAGAGCTGATATGGCATGGTTTCTATACCCTATGACCATTGACATTCTTGATGAAGAAGAATGGAATAAGTTATTCTTCACTTGCATCGACTCTGGTATTTTTGGTAAGCATGTATTTATGAAGTACATATATACTCTTACTATGATCTTCTTGTATAGGTAGAGAGCAATAATAAGCATCTAATACACATATCAAATAAAAGTTTTTCTGCTAGTGTCAAGTGTAAAAGCTATATAAATAACTTACAAAAATAAAGAAAATAAGTTAAATTAGTTATTTGTTAAAAAATAATGTGGATTGATCTCTCTAAATTACACATTCAATCATTTGTATAACCAATTGATGGAAACCCCCACTTAAATCTCGGATTGAAACAAGCAGAAGGAGTAACATTTTTTTAGTAGAGCTTAATATGTGTGTGTGTGGTTTTTTCCTCGTTAAACTACATAACAACTTCCTATTTAAGCACCTGTATCTCTTGATATTTTTTTTCTGAAATTTCATAGATTTAGCATTGGAAATGGTTGAGGATAGGCCAAGACTAGCGTTGGCAAAAGATGAGGATGATGCCACAGGTTTGCATATCTTGGCTCTAAAGAAAGCAAATTTGAGAAATCATAGTTCTAAACATCCAGATCAACTCATCATCAGTTCAGGTAATTAATTATCACTGTACTTCTTAAGAAGACCAGAAAATTGGTATATATCAATGCTATTCCCTTCTCTAAAAAATCTTTAAAGAATATTGTGGCTAAAAACACAGATTTATCCAAATAATTGACTAACTAGCTTTGGCTTATTCAATTCATCAAATTATGTGTCGTAGGTATGAAGCATTGCATTGCTCTTCAACTTGTTGATTCCCTGTGGAGGAAAATTCTCGATCAAGTAGATTCAATATTAGATATGAGGAGAATCATAAATGAACCATCAAGACTATTATTTGATGCTGCAAGAGTTGGGAACTTTGACTTCTTATCTGAGCTTATGAAGTCTTACCCTGATCTAATGTGGGAGTTGGATAGCAGAATGAGAAGTGTAATTCACATTGCCGTTTTACATCGTCATCCTAGAATCTTCAATCTCATCCATGACATTAGTGCAAACAAGGATATTATATTGTCATATGTAGACACAGATGATGGAAACAATATATTACATTTCGCTGCAAAGTTAGCACCAGCTGATCGACTTGAGTTAGTCTCCGGGGCAGCCTTTCAAATGAAGTTCGAATTGCTATGGTTTGAGGTACTTCTTCATTAGCAACTATCAAATGGTTTTGAGACACTTGCAAAATATCATTTTTTTTAACATCTAATCCTTCACCGGTTGTAGTGGAGACGTTGTAGAAACTGAGACCACGGTGGTATTTTCTAAAAAAAATGAACTTTCTACACCAATTATTGTATTTGCATTGGATTTTACAAAACAATCAGTATAGAAATGACATTGTCTA
The DNA here is from genome assembly GCA_025593235.1 of Vachellia pachyceras. Taxonomy (NCBI): domain Eukaryota; kingdom Viridiplantae; phylum Streptophyta; class Magnoliopsida; order Fabales; family Fabaceae; genus Vachellia; species Vachellia pachyceras. The sequence goes on along the minus strand of JANTPZ010150864.1, from coordinate 20,033 downwards.
CACCAATTCTAAAGTCGGTGTAGAAAGTCCAATACTTTCTATATCGATTATATTCACACTAGTTGTCTAGAACTAGTGCTAGAGGGCCTTTTTAATTGGTGTAAAAACGCCTTCCTTCACTAGTGAGATGATACCATAGCTATATACTCTCTCTCACACACACACATGCATGAATTAATTTATCAAAGAACCCTTTGATATGGCAGGAGGTGAGGAAAATAGTGTTGCCATCTTTTATAAAGAAGAAAAACTCAAAAGGTGAGACGCCTCAAGAGTTATTCACAAAAGAACATAGTGCTTTACGAAAAGATGCAGAGTCATGGATGAAGAGAACATCTGGTTCTTGTTTGATTGTTTCAACACTTATTGCTACCGGAGTGTTTTCTGCTGCATTTAGCATACCAGGTGGTACTAATGATAATACAGGAGTCCCAAATTATCTGGCGAAACACTCATTCATGATATTTGCAATATCAGATGCTATTGCTTTGATCTCATCTTCATCTTCCATATTAGTCTTCTTATCAATTCTTATCTCACGTTATGGAGAGTATGACTTTCACAAGTCCCTTCCCTTGAAGCTGATATTTGGATTGGCAACTCTCTTCGTGTCTATAACAAGCATGATGATAGCTTTCAGTAGTGCGTTCTTCGTAACGTATGATCATGGCTTAAAGTGGGTTCCTAGCTTCATTTCTTTGCTTTCTTTTCTACCCATAGCCATATTTCTACTTCTTCAGTATGAACTTTTTTATGATATTATTTACTCCACATACTATTTAAGATTTTTGTTCCGACCAAGCAAGCATATGCTTTTCTAGAAGATAATAATAAAGGCCATGATGTTGTATCTTTGTATATCTTTCTGACTTCAATGAATGTGTAATATGTTTTAGTTTTTTCCATTTGGGAAAGTATAAATATGTAGTACATGTAGAAACTTTTAGCTAAGATCAACTTAATAACTTAGAGCTACAAGATGATGCCTAATTAGGGGTGTGCAAAAAAATTCAACTATTGAACCCGTTTAAATAGCCCAAATGTAACCCGTCACGGGCGGGTCCAAAACGGGCGTGGTGCCCCGTAAACGGGGGCAGGCCACGGATTCACCCACGGGGTGCCTGTCCCCGCCCGTTATACTCGTTTAATTTTTTTTTTCACTCACCTCACTGTCAGGCCAGCAACTCTTCAAATCCAATCCCCCTTGTTTAAGGCTCCAAACCTCTGTGCTCACTGTCCAGCCCACACTCCTCCAAATAAAAAAAGAACTCAACCCAGGCATGCGACACACTCTACTCTAGAAGTTGCAGTGCAGAGCTCACCACACTGACATGGCCACACCCACACTCACACAGGCTCACCCATGTTCAGAGGCTCGGAGGTCCACTCAGTTGGAAGGGGGAGATAAGGTGAGGGAGAGTGGGGAGGCGCAGATCTCGGCGACGTGAGCTTGACGAGAAAGAGGAAGAAGGTTTCTAGCAGAAGCGGCGGCGGCGGCGATGGCGATGAATCGTCTAAGGGGAACAAGATTTTGCTACTTGGCATGCGACTCTCAAGGGAACTCATTTAGGAAGAGCGCTAGCCTGTGCCTGATAACGTCCTCCTCCGCAGATTCGTTGTCGCAGCTTCAATCGTAGGTCACATGTTGTAGCTTCAATCGAGGTTGAAAACTTTCAATCGCAGTTAATAATTGAACAAAAAGGACATTGTAATTTGTATGAATCTATTGTTCGACCTTGAAATCTGTGGTTCATTTTCAATCTTTGTTCATCCCACTTTTTGGTCCAAAGCATCGATCTTCATTGTACAACAAAGAAGGATTCACTGGTCTTGATTGTTCGTTGAATGTTGTTTCACTTGTTTGTTGGCTGTTCTGATTTGGGTGGTACAGGTTACCCGTAACCCCTGCCAACTCGCCCGTTTTGACCCGTACCATACTCGGAGTTGTATGCAACATGGAAAAAAATGAGAAAAAAATGCTTCTTCAAACACCCACTATATAAACTAACATCAAACGTTAATAAGTAATTTTATCTCTCCTCCTCTATTCGAGTTAATTAGTGGCTAATTTTATTCGGTTCAACGCCTATGTATTTGTAGTTACATTTTGCAATTTTGAATTTTGGTTACACTTATGCAATGGTCATTGCATGGATGTTGTAAGAATTTCAGCTCGAATATTTTCTTATTTTTAGAATTTATAATTTACTTTTTATAAATGAAATTAAAATATTCTACGCATGACTCTCCTCGAGCCCTTGAATTGCTTCCATTAAATAATTAATTAATTCCATTGTCTGCTCTTATGTTTTAATTATGCAAAAGTAATATTGTTGGAGCATTATATATTTCCTCACCACGTGCTCTCCCCTTCTGGCTTATTATTTTATTATCATTTATATTTTTATACGTTCATGTTTTTGTTTCCCTTTATTTTATCTGTCTCAGAAGAAGAATAGATAAGTTAAACGAAAGCTAAAGTAAATAGTATTGACAACACCATGTGTTGTGTTGACAACACCTCATGTTGTCAATGTGACCTCTCATTAAATATTTTTCTACATGGGACCATTCCTTAAATATTTTACTTATTTGAAATCTGAGACTAAATCTCTCAAAAAAATAACTAAGAGAGAGTAGGGAGAAAGAGAGAGAAGAGGAAGAAAGAGAGAAAGTAAAAATAAAATAATAAAAAAAAAGTATCATTTGACAATTTTTTTAAAAGTTTAAGTTTCAAACTTAAATTTTATTTTTAAAATAATTTTTCTAAGAATATAAATGTTGTACAAAACCTAAATTTAAAAGCATAATCTAGACTTTATCAACATGAATTTCTAAAGGTGGCCCCAGTAATTGGTAGAAGCTGCAGTGGATTTGGCACTCTCAAGCAAAGAATGCCAAATGGTGGGGCCCATATAAAGAAGAAAACAAGGATCTGCATCACTTGTGTTGGTGGGTAAAGCTAGACACGTCTGAGACACGTCTCTGAAGCGTCCCTGAAGGTTCAGATTTTATTTTTTTAAATGATAAATTTTAAATAAAAGCTACATTTTAAAAGAAAATAATAATTAAGAGATTATTATGAACACTAAAATATTTTTAAAAATGAATACATTTAAAGAAATTAAATTTTAACCACTGGACAATCATACTTGGTTGCCTATTTCTGTTTAGCAAATAAATTGGTTCCTCCATCCGTCCGTCCATCACGTGATACATTTAATATATATAAATAATTATTGGAATTGACTTGATACTTATATCGACGAAGAAGAATCAGCCTTCCCCACTTAAAGACTGAGCCATGGCTCTCTTCCAGAGCCTACCATCCTTCTCAGGCTTTTGTTGCAGAAGCAACCTTACAATAATCCCCAACAGGATCACCAAGCAATCTCACACTGCAAGCAAAGAACAAACAAAGCGATATATAGTCCATAAGGTAAGACATATATTAAGCCGTACGTCTTCTTTCTCTGTCCTTCATTTACAGCTGCTGCTTCTTCATCATCATCATCATCTTCTTCTTCTCCCTCTTCTGTGACTGGTTTGTCTGTATTTCTAGATATGATTCAAATCTCATTTTCTATGCATATATACCATAAATCCAAGATTCGTTATATCATTCTATCATCTTTTCCCCAGGAAATTTATCGCTAGATTCTATAGACGCTATTAGAGGAATTTTCTCTCTCAATCTATTACCAGGTAAGTTCGTTGATCTTTTTTTGCCAAATTATGCATAGATTTTTTTATCTAAAACGGGAATGCTTAATTTATCACAAATGTCATGAATGATTGTTTTATAACTTAATACTTTATGTATGGTTCAGTTTTTTTAAAAAAAATAAATTTATTATGTAGCATATTCACCATAAAATAGAATAATGCTCAACCACCCAAAAACCATACGAGGGAAAAACACGCAGCCCCAAAATAAGAGATATTATCACGGTAAGGTCCCATGAAATAATCAAATAAATCAGAAGTCCCAAGGGACATGGCTATGAATAAATCTATATGTATAATTACCAATTTGGCCTTGTTTAATTAAAAAGAAAATGTAACCAATGACATTAGTTGTCAATACATGCCGCAACAGCTTTTAATATAGTTAGTTTAGTTATCAATAACGTAACAATTTTTTTGGTGGAAGTTAACATTAGTTGTTAATACATGCTGCAACAGTTGTTAATATATAATAGCTAGTTTAGTTGTAGTAACAAGTGCTAACATTTTGTTGGCAAAAAAAAAAAAACAAGTGCTAACATTTTGAATCAGTGAGGACAAGAGGGTAATTCCACATTTAAGTTCTTTTGACTAAGGCCCCACTGGATTTAAGATTAATTATACAGGTTTCATGCGACCTTGTCGTAATAATTTCTTCAGTAGGTTTGGTGAAGTTCTCAGTGGGACCACATGCTGCTTCCTAGAAATTGCGTAATTTCAAAGTCGACATTTAATTATTTGTCATCATCAATACTAACATCCGTACGTGGATTGCAGTGTCTGTGAACTGTGAAAGCAATTGGGTCCCGTTTACATTAACTCTTTGGAATTCTAAAAAATAACAACTCTCTCGAATCTTCAAAAACAACCTTTGTCAATTCTCATGTATGTCCTTGTTTTAAGCATAGCAATAATGTGCTTTGTCTATTTCTTTACATTTTTACTACATACGAATATCATATTTATAGAATCTTAATTTAAAGCCATAAACATCACTCCTTGGGTAACTTTTTTATATACATACAGCTGAAGCAACAAAATCTACAACAAAATCCAGATTCAAACCACAACTGTATCAAAATTCAAACAAAAAGGAAAAAACATGTAAAACAGCTAGTCATTCCCCTGCATCGCCGAGTCTCCCTCAGAATCCACGTCGGCATCAACCTCCTCCTCCTCAGTCCCCTCTGCTGCTCTGTCCTCTCCAGATGGTCCGGCTCCGGAAGTCTCTGCACCACTGTCATCATCCTCCTTCGGAGGCAACTCGAAGTGTAAGCTCTGCGCAATCAGGGCGTCCATCTTCCGGCGGTACCTCCGCTCCCTCTCACATGAAACTCTGAACCGGTGAAACTCAGCAGCCAAGCTCTCAAGTGTGGCAGGGGCTGGTGATGCTGGATGAACGTCCGGTGCCTGCGGTGCTGTAACCTCCTCTTCCTCAGCCAGCAAATCATCAATGTCTAAATACAGCTCAGGCTAGGGTGCGGGAGCTCTACAGATCCTCTCATAAGTAAATGCAGGGGCAGGGGCAAACGGGTGGTCCTCAGGGTACTCGGGGATATCCAACTCAGCGATCATATCTGAAATGAGGTGCGAAAAAATGATAGCCTTCGTGGTTTTGGATGTGAGTACGGCATCACGAATGGTGGAGTAGATGAGGTGGATATGTCGAAAGAAATCCCTTGCATCAACATGTAAATGCAGAGGGCCTGTCTCTTCATTAGGTTCGCTAAGTGGCTGGTGGGTAAGATGTTCCTACAAACAAGGTGGATAAAGGGTTTCGTTTCAAGGCGACACTCAGATCGGCGAATGTACATCTCAGACCTACGAGGAGTATGCCAACCCATCCCAGGTAGACATAGAGTATCAACAATAGCGTCCTCAGGGAACTGGCTCATGAACTGAGCGTAATGATCACGTTCAGCAATAGGTAAGTGGAAATGGGCACCAATGGTATGACGGCTAATCGCGTGCTGCAGCGTGGTTCCTCGGCAGTCAATGAAAAGTGTGGACTCATGGCGGCATATGGAATAGAAGTGATGAACAAACGTGAGATTACCCTGGGTACGCTCGCGGATAAGGCCAGTGAGGCCAGACTCAGTCAACCTAAGCACGAAAGGGTGGTCGGCAGGAGTTAAAGGGAATGAGCATTCCTTAACCAAAGGACGCTTCTGAGTAAGCTCTAAAATGTCCTCGAAGGACTGGGATGGTTCTGGATCAGGAATAGGGGGTTTACTACGTTCGGTCTTTTGGTCCTAGGCATGGATACTAGCTAGACTCACAAAATTAAAAAGAAAAACAACAAAACACAGGGTTAACACAGGCGAAAACAACTGTAGCTGTCGTTGGCCGTTGCGAAAAGTAGGGTTCGTCGCGGCGAAAATGTAAACATTCGTCGTGGCAAATCCTTTTTTTCATCGTGGCTAAAATTGCAAAACAAGCGACAATAGCGAAAAGCGATGAATGAAATCGAAATCAAAACGAAATGAAATAAAAGAAAACGGATGAAATGCTTACTCTGATCGAAAGGAATGAAGTGGCGTGGACAAACGCGAGAGTCAAGGTGGCAAACGGCGAAGGAACAGCAATGGTAGAGAAAGCAATGACAGCAACGGTGAAAACGAAGGGGAAAATGATAAGGGGAAAGAAAATGAACTTAAAGAGAAAACTGGCAGGAGACGAAGAGACACGATTTTCGCCGCAGCGAACCAAGGTTTGGCCGCGGCAAAAATATGAAAAGTCTCGATGTTGGCCGCGGCGAAAAACAAATTTCGTCGTGGCGAACACTTTCTGAGAGGACACACGTGACAATCAACAATTTGGGCCGCGACGAAAATTGAAATTCGTCATGGCGAAACATCACAGAGAAGTACATACACAGAGATGGAAACACAAAATTCAAGACAATAGCTAGCATTCAAGCCTAAAACTTCAACTAATCAATATGCACATCCTAACTCTGCAAGCAAAACTCTTTTCAATAACAAACCTCTTGAAGACAAGCTAATCACAAATTCAAGGGAGGTTATTGAATTCAAAACAATCCTACACTATAATAGCTAGTTTACATTAACTCTTTGGAATTCTAAAAAATAACCTAAATCTCTGGAATATTAAAAAATAACCTTTGTCATAGTAATTCTCATTATGTCCTTGTTTAAACCATAGTAATAATGTGCTTTGTCTATTTCTTTACATTTTTACTACATACTAATATCATAGTTATAGAATCTTAATTTAAAGCCATAAACATCACTCGTTGGGTAACTTTTTTATCAGCAGTAAATGTCCAAATCAGGTAGAATAATTGACGATTAATATTAGTTAAAAACAATAAATTTGTGAGAGATGTAATTTTTTTAAACCATAGTCTCGTTTATGAAGATGATGAGGATGAGAGAGAATGAGTTGGAAAATAGAAGATAGATACATAATTAGGGGAGGGCGCTCCAAGATGCTATATGAGCAGGTTGGGGCTCACTTCCATCTGGAGTACTCTTTTAGGGGGCAACATGAGCCGGGTCTGCGCTACCGTTCTGGTCGGTAGTGGGCCTGCTCTTGGTTCCTTCGAGGTCCCTCACGAGGACGCTTGGCTTAAAGGGGTCGGGAATGATGAGTCCCACATCGGTTGGAGAGGGCGCTCCAGAAGCAGGTTTGGGCTCGCTTCCTACTGGAGTACTCTTTTAGGGTGCAACATGGGATGGGTTTGCGCTACCGAAGTGCATTAAATTTTTAGAGAAAGTCAAATTGATGCTTATGTACAGGAACAACTCCTATACGAAAGAATGTTGTTTATAAATAAAATAAGATCAAGTATAACTTATCTTGAGCTTTAATTTGTACAAATGTGTAGAGTATATTAGGTGAAATTTATGATGAGGAACCACAAGATTTACAAGTCATGAATAGTTTAACTCGCCATGATGGATTCCTTATAAATATACTTGACCTATTTGGTCCCACTATTGTTAATAGAAAACTAAACCAGAATTTGCAGAAATCAATACAAAGTATAGTTATTAACTATGCGGAAGTAGTGTTAATGTGTGTATGGTTTTGCAGATAAATGAATACTCCTCAAGGGCCTAATTATGGCATCGAATTAAGGAGGGTTGATTCAGCTAGTTTTAGGAGACCTAGCCTTCATCTTTTGGAGGATACAAGTAACTACTCCATCCATATTAATCTCTCCAAAATCTCTTACTAAAGAAAACTGATATGATCACTTTATTTTGTGCTTCCTGATAATTTTGCATAAATTTTGATTCAATTTCGGTGAGGAAGTTGATGGAATCCTTTTACCAAATAGAAGTATATAAATTGCTGTGTGTTACGCTCCATATGTGATAAGGTGGCTCTTCGTTATTATTTAATAAGTTGTTGCTAGTTAAATTGTTGTTATCACTGATATTTCGTAATAAATTTCATGTTAATTCATTTCCATTATCTTAATTGTTGTCATTTGACAAGTTAAAGTTGTTTTCACTCTGATCGAATATATATAAGACACTGTTACTAATTTACATGATTCAATGAATGTTAATTAAGTCATTTAACATGACTTAAATTAATAAAAATTTGCCTATTTTACTTTAGTAAATAACCTGATTTTCAAATACAGATTTATTATCTGTCACAAACTTCTCTCTTGTATTTATGGGGTAAAAGTGGAAAATAATGATTAATTACTATGTCAACTTTTTTTCCACCAAACTTTCTTCTAGAAAACTTCATATATATTGGATTGTAGAGATACTACTAGAGGAGGGGCTTTAACGTTCCATTCTATTGTTCGTTAGGATAAACGGATGTGATAACATCAAGACTTTCTCACGTCCGTTTCCACTCGAAACTGTTTTCAATTAGATGTCACATCTTAATACTTCTAATGTCCCTCATAGAATATATGTCTGTAGTGAGGGTACTTGTTAAACTACTGATGCCATTTCAAATTGTTTTTTAATTATGGGTATGTAGGTAATTTTGCTACAAAAATTAAATCCCAAAACATCACAATCATCATTTTACCTTCGAAACGCATATTACTCTTCCACCTCACTCAAGTAAATAAAATCACCAAAAACACTTCAACTTTGTTTCAGGGGAGGCCAGATTCAAGTACATAAACTTATGTGTGCCTCTTTACAAATACGCATTAGCAGGGAATTGGGAGAAAGCTAAGCCCATGTTGTTAGATCATAACAGAATGCTTCTGAATGCTGCCATAGCAAAAGGATGGCCAACAGTTCTGCATGTAGCAGCAGGAGCAGGCCATTTTTACTTTGTGAAGGAGCTCGTGAGCTTGATGGAAGAGAGCAACATAGGGCTGGATTTAAAAGACTCTAGGGGAAACACTTCCTTCTGCTTCGCTGCAGCATCAGGGAACTTGGATATTGTGAAGTTAATGTTCGAAAAAAATCGATTCTTGCCAAGAATTAGAGGTGGAAATGGTTTCACTCCTCTTCGTTTTGCTGCACAGCAAGGAAGAGCTGACGTGGCATGGTTTCTATATCCTAAGACTGTTGAAACTTTGGATGAAGAAGAGAGGAGAGAGTGTTTCCTTACTTGCATCGAATCTGGTATTTATGGTAAGTAATGCTGCTGATAAAGCATGAATACAGTCAAGTATGGAGCATGATTAAGCATTTGATGCATATTAATTACCCCTCTGATCTTAAATGTAAGAGGTGTAAGGGAGTTTGCTTTGATCCTAAACTTTGCCAATTGATTATATAGACACACACACACAAACACACACATTAGGGTTTTTCTATGAAGAGAGTAGTATCCAATGCAATTATTAAAATTAGTTCTTTGAGAAACTCAACAAACATTTTTTTTTATATATAATTAAGGGTTCATGTGCAAATTTGCCTCAGAAGGTTTCACAAGGGAGCAATATTAACTCAAAAAGGTTGTGTTCAAGGTTACCCTGAAAGTACTAATCAAGTAATGCTATCTCTAACTATAAAAAATGTTAATAATCAACACCAATTTTTTAAAGGCTAATGTTAATTTTTTAACAATGGGGTAACATTGCTAAGCTTTAAAACTTCTGAGACAATATCGGATCTGAAAAAGGTAATGAGGCAACATTTCTCGAGTTTCGGAACAAATTTGCACTTTAGCCTTATAATTATATCAATTTTTTTATCACTACAAATTAATTATCTAACTCCTCCTGTCCACTATTCCGGGTTAAAGGAATAAAACAAAACCTGTTTTCCGAAGTGTTTTAGCTTGATATATATAGATGTATATTTTTTATTAAACTGCGTGTATGACAGCATCTATTTTTAGCATCGGTGCTTAGTATCTTGACTACATTTTTCAAATTTCTTAGATTTGGCGTTGGAAATGTTGAAAGATAAGGCCGAGCTAGCATTGGCAACAAATGATGAAGGCTTGACGGGTTTGCACATCATGGCTCAGAAGACAGACTTTGGTTATCATGATCCACAACATCAAAATCAACTCATAAGTTCAGGTAATTAATTTTCCATCACTATATTAATTACACGTTAGGAAGACCAGAAAATTAGTCCTAGCTTGCTATACATGTACGTATCAATATATATGTATATATGCTTTTCAAATTAATTATATCTTGAATGGGTATATTTTATATATCTCAAGGGATGAAGCATGGTGCTGCTCTTCTACTTGTTCGTTCAATCTGGATGGGAATTCTAAATCTTGTAAACTCAGAGCAAGAAATAAGAAGAATCATAAATGTGCCATCAAGACTATTATTCGATGCTGCAAGAGTTGGAAACTTTGACTTTCTAGCTGAGATTATGGGATCTTACCCTGATTTAGTATGGGAATTGGACAACCAAAAGCAAAGCATAATTCACGTTGCTGTTTCACATCGTCACCCTAAAATCTTCAATCTCATTCGAGATATATGTGCGACTAAGGATATCATAATGTCGTATGTAGACACAGATGATGGAAATTGTATATTACATTTGGCTGCAAAGTTAGCACCAGCCAATCGACTCGAATTGGTCTCCGGAGCAGCTTTCCAAATGAAGCTCGAACTATTATGGTTTGAGGTACATGATCCTTATCATCATTTATATATGAGATGGCTATGTCTACAATACATATAGCACTATTCAGATGTTTAATATAAGTGAAAGTTAAGGAAACTAAATACATTACTTACAAATATTTATTCATGTATATTGTTATATTGCAAATCAGTTTGTAAGTCAGCCAATTTAATTTGGAGAAAATAATAAATATAAATATTTTATAGTAATGCATTTAGCTTCTTTAATCTCCAAAAGAAATTAATTAGACCTTGTATTAAGAACATGAGATATTGTGTTTGTACTTGTGTGTGAATGAAATTAATATATGGACAAAACCTTTCGTTATGGCAGGAGGTGAAGAAGATAATGTTACCATCATATGTGAATATGAAAAATAACAACGGTAAAACTCCACATGAGTTATTCACTGAGGAGCATTCTGCATTACGAAAAGATGCAGAGTCATGGATGAGGAGGACTGCTAACTCTTGCATGGTTGTTTCAACTCTTATCGCTACCGGAGTTTTCGCCGCTGCATTTAGTGTACCGGGTGGTATTAATGATAATTCAGGGACTCCGAATTATCTTGGGAAACGATCGTTCAAGATATTTGCAGTATCAGATGCTATTGCAATGGTCTCATCTTCAACCTCCATACTAATCTTCTTATCTATTCTTATCTCTCGTTACGGAGAGTATGACTTTTACAAGTCTCTTCCCTCAAAGGCGATATTTGGATTGGTAACTCTCTTCATGTCTATAACAAGCATGATGGTAGCTTTTGGAAGTGTCTTCTTCATAACATATGAACATGGCATAAAATGGATTCCTAGATTTATTTCTGTGATTTCATTGTTTCCAATAGTAATATTTTTGTCTCTGCAATTTCAACTTTTTTGTGATATTATTTACTCTACATATTATTTAAGGTCCTTATTTCGACCAAGCAAGCATATGCTTTACTGAACAAATAGAGGCCCATTGAATGTATATTATGGCCTCTCATTTGGCAATGTATAAGTAATTCATGTTGTATCATTAGCAATTACTACGTAATTTTTGTGTGGAAGCGATCACTTCATAAATAATGGCAGAATTTGATACATACGCTGACCACGTGTTTTTTAGATAAAATATTTATTGTCAATAACTTTAACTGAGTTATTGCCACATCCGGGCAGTTACTACTAGGAAGGAATTTACAACACAAGCAATGTCTTCATCGTTACAGTCATCCACCCATTCTTCTAGTGCCTGACAATGAGCGAAAAGTTGGTGATAAGTATAGGAATTGAGTCACGATGATTTTGAAGTAAAAAGACTTATTTACCAATTTTTGTGAACTAACAATGATCAAAGAATTAGTTTTTCCTATACTTTTGGGGTTAATGATTTAAATTTGTTCTAAAAATCTTTCGTAAGTAGCAATGTTGTCCTGGGGTTCTTTTGGAGAAATGTTGCCCCTTACTATTAAATATATGATAAATCCAAATTTTATGTGACGAAAATGCATATAATGTTGATCTCTTGGTATTTTATTTGAGTTTAATTGAGTTAATGAAGGGTTAATTGTACTAATGAGTGATAATGGAGATTAATTGTTAAATTGAGATTATTTCTTTATCACTCCTATAATTTTCTAAAAAGTTGTATTATTTCTTGACTATATGATTTTTTACAAATGTACAGGACAATTTCAGGAGAGTAATGGCTGGAAGAAAGACAGACCGCTGCACTTTGGTTCTTCTAGTTAAGGAAACTAACCGAACAGTGGCACCCAACATGGAAGGGAAACAGTTGATAAAAAGGTGGAGAACAGCTGGCAGCAGTCCCCCTTGAACCCTTGCAGACGTGATGGAGAAATCAGAGGGTAACAGGGGAGACCTCTATCGGACCAAGGGGCAATGAAATTACAGACTTAATGCTTGGGACCAGGGTGTGAGAAAGAGGTCTGTTCTTGTAGGAAAAGAAAACGCCACCTGTCCCATTCTTGCATAGACAGCTTCAAGTTCAACCCCATTCAGAGTAATTTCCAGAAAATCCATGTCAGTTCCTTCTCTCTTGGCTCCTTGCACACAGCCGCTGAGATACCAGACCATCAATCAGCCACCACGATCTTGGTTTTCTGAGTTTCATCCTTCCTGTTCACAACTTCAGCTTCTGCCTTGCTGTCATTGTCTCAGTCCTGTTTCTTGTGGTTCCTGGATCACCAACGGCTGTTCATCATTTTTCTTGAGATCATCCTTGTTGCCTATTTTCCAGTATTCACTCGTTCTTCTTTTCCGTCATGCACCTTCAGTTTCTTACACACATGCTCTGAGTGCCCTCACTACAGATCCCTCATCCGTCTCTGACTTCTCTTTGATTTTCATCGATTTTCCTCTCCTGATTCCCTTCTCCATTTTTCATCGCTCCCTCCTTGCCTCCACAACCAATCATTTGGCTTTCAGATTTCGCCTCACTTTTCCGCCAGTCAGCTTCTACCGTCTCTTCATCTCAAGCTCTTGACATCGAACACGTCAGCCATGGTGATGCTTGGGGTCCAGTCCGTCGCCGTTGCTGCTGCTATGGAATCTACTAAGTCTGGCTGAATCTCTTGCTTCCCCAAGAGCTATGGCCGGGCCTGAGCCTCATCGGATGGGGAGTTACTGAGCTTTCATTCTCCTTACTAAACATTTGCTGATCTTCTCCTTACTAAACATTTGCTGATCTTCAATAAACTGTTGAGATGTTTGATATTGTGAATTTAGATTTTATCTCGCTTCAGTAATTGTTAGAACATTGTGACTGGACTTACCAATATCAGTCTCAGATTATCTTCTTGATTGAGATTAGCCTCATTCAGTCCTTGTGGTTGATTGATGAATGATTCTTGATTATTATTGGTCAATGGTACTTTTGGAAGTGGCTGAGTCCTATTAATTCTGCTCATATTTGTTCTAACGGTTACAACGTGATCAAGTTAGCGTAAGTACATATTGGCTCCGTTTGGATAGCAAAACAGACACAGATTTTGAGGTAGTTTATGTGAGAGGAATTAAACGCACCCGTTATTAAAACGGGCTTACCAAATGGAGCCATTAATGTGAGGCAACGAGCTTAGACACATAACTTGGAAAGCAATTTAGGTAGCAATTTACTTTTTAGTCTCAATCTCACTTATTTTGCTTTAATTGAAAAGGAAATAAAAAGAAACAATAGTTTAGCCAATGACCTTAATTCATATTAGAGTAACAGAACCAAGTTACTCTTGTATTTTTGTGAAATAAATTGTTAATTAATTATCTAAAGACACCTAAATGGATATGAATATATCAATTGTCAACGTCCGAATAAAACTATGGAGTGTAGAGCCATCTCATCCAATATCAATTTTATTTCTGTTTTAATAAAAACATTAATAGAAATAAGGGGCCTATAACTACTTGTAACCATGTGTGCTGTTAGAATCGAATTTCAACAAGTGTCAAAAGGGAAAAGAAAGACATTGGTTTACCGGAGTGTGGTGAAGAGACTGAGATTAAGTATTGTAAATGGAACAATATAATTGTCTGCGTTCTTCAAATTCAATCGCCCCTGTAAAACTGAAACCCTCTGTAGCCCCGAGTAACCGCTCCTTTATATATCGTAATTGTGGAGAAAGAAATGAAAAGGGGAAATTCGGGACACCAATCATCGGGAAAACCACAGAATCCGTGTAGTGGATCATTCAATAAGAAGTACCTGAGAAAGAACACTAATCATGGGTTAGTTTCCCTCCAACAGATTCGGGAGAAGAAGTAAAAATGGCCAAGCGTTTCAATTGCAGGTCTCTGCTGAAGAGAAAGGAAGGACGCCAGAGACATTGCAAGGAATATTATTTGTCGGACTCTAATATTGGGCCTTCAAATACTAGACTCTTGAAGGGAGGCCGAATTGTTAGTCAATATACAGTATCATTTAATTAACTAGATTTTAGAGAGATTAAACTTCAATCGTTAACATTAAAAATTTAACAATGTTACCTGAATTTTATCGAACAAATCACAGTCAACTGTCCAACACAGCATATCTGACTAGGATCGAACGCATTTTAGAGATAGACATTTTGTAAACATCGCAGCAGATCTGACTATTGAAATGATTAATTAAATTGAAGTAAAACATTGTATTTCCAAAGGAGATGACAGAATAGAGAAGATAATGACCATATTTGGCAACACTTATAGGAGCCTCAAAAGCTCGTTTAATAGTATTTTTGTTTAAAACGAGATAATCTCTTTCATGTATTTACCTCAACTTACATAAAAATACTTCTCCACTGTATTTCTAAACGAGTCCAATATAACTTGCAGCACCAGTGACTGGATTTTAGCTTATGGACAGCTGAGCACTATGTCATTATCAGTAAAATCGAACATCCAAAACATCGGGTGAGAACAAAGTGTTTGTTGTAAAAACATTTGTTCACCTTTCTGATGTTGATATCAGATCTGGCTACTGATGAAGGGTAAACAAACACAACAATATAGTGATGAAGATGGTAAACAAGCATAGGCCGGTTTTCTTAAACGTTTAAAAATGGAGACGATTTGGTTTTGGATGGAAGACAAGGTTCTAGCCCATACCCAAACCGTGTCTGCTCAAGTTTGAGATCCATAGGCTTGGGCCATCATCTTGATAAAAAAAAAAAGAATCACCTCATATATATTTTTTAAAAAAATTTCGCCATTTCAATTTATAAATTTTATTTCTCCAAGTCTTTTAAATCTATTTTACTAGTCAATCCAATGTTTCAACAACCGGACCGAACAATCCAACCAGTTGAGGGCCCGTTTAGACAACTCTTAGGTGAGGGAGAAGTAGCTTTTGTCCAGAATACATTTTGAAAAATAAAAATTTATTTATATAAACGTTGTAAAAGTAAATTTTAATGGAAAGTGGCTTAAAAGAAAATGAATATCATTGAATAATATATGTTATTTTATATTAGTGTGATAAAATTAGGAAAAATATAAAAAAAATTCAAGTTTGCTACTTAACATATATAGGTAACGATTTGAAATTTTCAAGTTTAGGTTGCAACTTAAAATCTTATTATCTCAAAATGCCCAACGCTCTGCCCAGAAAGAGCTTTTTTCTCCTTCTCACCAAAGTGTATTTTACCCTAGAATGCATTTTGGTCAAAATCTATTCTAAAATGCATTTCTCTCCCAAATTGCATTTCTGGTGACTTTAACGGATTTCCAAACGAGCTCTCTGATATGGTTTGAACTCATGGTTGGGCAAGATTGGACTAAAATCAAGCTATTGAGCTGAATCCAGAATAGGATGGGAATAAAAAAATGTTTTCAGAAAACCATCGGATGTTTTGAGTCTAATAAAAAAGCATGAAAAAAATGGAATATATATGATTTGAAAAAAAACAACCTACTTATCTCTATTCATAACCTCAATGACATTTCTAGACTCTAGGACCTGGATATACCGACAAACACATTCCAAATCAGTGGCGGAGTCAAGACAATGTAGTAGTGGTGGCAATTTTTTTTATTTTCAAACAAATAACAATGGACTTATTAGTATAGATAATTTGAATGGGTTTAAACCTTATAAATCAGAGTACATGATAAAAATCTAATAGTTATTTATGTAGATAAAAGATCTGTAGGGGCATTTGCCCACCGTCTCCAATACGTGGATCAGCCACTGTTCCAAATTACTCATTAGAAAAAATTCCTTTAAAAAATGCATAATTACTTGTGCCATTTCATCATATAAGGCTTTGTGAAACTCAAAGTGGCCGATCAAATCATTGGATAAAGGTCACGATTCTTTGTAGCTAAGGACAAACGTTAGTGACTGGCTATTCCCCCAAAAAATGTAAAATAAAACACCCTTCTAAGTTTTTTTTGGACCTGAATCACCCTTCTCCTTCTTAGTTAAATGACTATGTCTTTTTTTTTTGACCAACAAAATGACTATGTTTTAATGATAGCGAAAGAATAAGGTTTCATGAATAATTGTGTAACTCAGGTCAAAGAAAAATGAATAATTGTGTAACTTTTTTATAGTGGAAGACTAAGACTAAGACTTTTGAGGTTGATGAGCCATGAATCAAGAAGCAATCATGGAATACACTTTTGGGGACTTTTCGTGGAAATTTCCGCCTTGGAGTAATATTTCTATTGTCTCTCATGCGTGACACCATAGCTGATATAAGGGCAATTTCAACAATCACTCTCAGGCATAGGTAGAACCTGATGAGCCAAGTGGTGGGCCAATCAAATAAAAATTAAATTAAATGTAATATAGTAGCAGTAATTTAGATCGATCTCTGCGTGGAGCTTATATTTAATTCTAAAGTAATTTAATCTAAATAATAAATTATCAAATTGATTTTACTATCTAGTTAAACTAAATGAATGCACTTAAATTTGATAAATGAATATCTTAGGTGTCTGGATCCATTAACCTTCCTTATCCAATTTTAATATTAAGTTCTTCTCTTAACTGAACACAATGAATAATAAGAACCCTTACTAATCAATATTTCTAACTTTTAATTTAATCTAAACTTAAACTTAATAAATCAATTACAAAATCTTAGTACATAGATCATGTTAGATTTATAAAAGATCATCTTTACCTTCAATTAATTCCCAGAAACCTAACAAATCAATTGATTTCAAGAGAATAAAATAAAGCAATTGAATAACAAAAGTGTTATAGTCCAATCATGATCCAAAGTATCAATCAAATACAAGTATCACAATCCAAATTATATTAACCGATCATAAACCATAAACTCTAGCAATCTAGAATTATAATATATATATATACACATTAGAAAGTGAAATTAAAATTTAAAGAACTCCCCTAATTATTTAAGAACTCATGTTAGCTTCTTTATCATTGGGTAACGAATCTAGCGGTTCATAGTTGAGGAACCAACTCCCTGAAATCTGGACTTTTGTGGACCATGAATACTATAAATCCAATTGATAAAATCCAATTAATTCAGAACAATATTTGACCCAAAGACTAGTTTTTTTTTTTTGCCAAGTACTGTTAGGTTATCCACTGATGAAAGAGAATCTTATTTAAAGTATTATCGAACACTAAATGCAGACATAACTCTTAATAGAAATTTAAATCTTAGTTCGTCATGTCATAATAATTAGTTTTTTCCACCAGATCCAATCATCATTACGTTGGTAGCACCGGCCACTAGTTGTCTCTAGTGTTGAAAGGGATATATAAAAATTTTATTCAGTTTGAGTTAAGGTTCTCCATTTATAATTATTTGATTAAGAAATATAACCGGTTAGTATCAAATTGTTGCCAAACATCATTGCCAAATTAGCGATCCATCATTGTTAAATATATATGTTGTAAACATTGTGTACGCGTGAGTCAAAGAAAGGATTGTTAGGGTTCAAGTAATATACAATAAATATTATCTTAAACTAGCAAATAAGCCAAAATGAAGAGTAGTCTTGCACACAAAAAGGGCCATTGAAGACAAATCCAGTAAAGCTTTTATCAGAGACATTAGTAATGAAATGTACAATTGAATACCATCTTTACCGGTCTTTTAACTGTGGAAGTGAGATATTGAATTACTGAATTCATAAACGGATGTCTTGAATTGTTTTAATTGCTCTTTAGCATTATACATTGATGGCCTTAAAAGACCTTTCACTCCTAATGCCAAAAAACGATTTCATAAAACAACTTTTGTGCCTATCAACATTTAGAAAATGTCTCTTCATTGTTGTAATGTTGTGGCCTATATAAGGTGCTTCAAGTCAAGGTTTATAGAGAGACAACATTTTGAGCTTTTTGTGTACTTCTCTTCCTCCTCATGCATATTCTTCTGCCTTACTGAGTTATATTATCTTTTGCTAGTCCTGTCTCTCTGTATCCTTATAGGAAGAATCTCTTTATTCCTAGGGAGTGCCTTGCTTTGGTGGTACTCTTGAAATAACTCTTAGGGACAGTGTTTCCGGGCACGAGTCGGATTAACTGTTTATTTGCAGGTGTTGCTCTAAAAGGATGAGTACATATTGGAGATGAGTTGGAAAATCCAATGATATTTAAGTAGTTATTACAACAATATCTATGGTGCACATCATTTCTAGAGATTTTTTCCAAAGCAAAGTTCTTTTCAACTTCATAGGCTGCGTTCATTCCTTAAATTTCTTAAAAAGAAAAACGAATATCTTGATTCAAATTCTATCCTTTATTAAGAGTTCTTTCAGAGAGCCCTCTCATGCTTTAACCTGTTGGATTCCATAATATCCTATCAACGCTATAAATTACAGTGGATTAATGTTTGAAAGGTATAAAATATACGGAAGCACGTGTGTCTATAGATTGGCTTTAACCACGATAGAACAAATAATTGTAGGTTGCTTTATTTTTCACCTTTTTGTGTCATAAATAAGGTGATGCATCATTGTCGATCACAAGCGTGGAGGCATCAGTTTGTAATTGGGAGCTTGAAGCATGTAGGAAAGTAGGAAGAAATTAATCACTCTCAAATAATTCTATTTATACGTCATTAACAACATGTTCAATTTGATTTAAGAAAAATATTGTAACTTACTAAATCTACCTTAAAATTTAATAATTTTTCAATTTACCACTTTTAAATATACATTATATCTCACCAAAACAAAGTACACATAAAATAAATAAAAGGTTTGTATAAAAAATAGATAAATTGTATAACTGTATAGTCACACAAGTAATTTAATGACTTGATTTATAAATATGTTAAAAAAACTGCAAATAGAAAAAAAGAAGTATGAGTTAGTTAAGAAATGATTATTCTCTATGACATTGTGGTCAATTTCGGTAAAATTTTCAACTGGAAAAAACTACCGGACGTTGACCTAAATTCACCGAAAGCTTTGGGAACCAAAAGAGAGTTTTTATCAAGGTACAGGAAATCGGATCGGTGACCGAACCGGATATGGCAATGGGTTAAGGGTCAGTGGGTCAGACCGGAGTCAAACCGAGGGTCAGACCGGTGAGGAATAAAAAAATTAAAAAAATAAATCTTATCACACATTGACACAATCAAACTATTCAAAATTGAAAATTCTAAAAACTAAACAGTAAATTCTATTATTAATAAAGTAACAATTACTAAACTAATCATATATTTGTACGTTATATATTCTCCGACATTATTTATAATTTTAAAATATTCATCTTAACAAAATATCAAAATATATATGATAAGGGGTTCTGTTTTTTATTTTTTAACCTTCAAATTTGAAA
>JANTPZ010150863.1:0-18528 GCA_025593235.1 Vachellia pachyceras | reverse complement strand
GAGGAGGTTCGATCCCCCACCGCGGCGCTTGGGGAGGCATCCTAGCTCCTGGGTGCTTAGGTAAACGCCTGAGGGTAATTGACGGCTCGCCCTGCCCGACATTGGTATGACCTAAGAGGAAGGGAGATTTCGCCCTGCCCTTGGCTTGTGGGTGAGCCCAACCCCCTGCCTAAAATTTTTGTATCAAAAAAAAAATAATAGCTAAAGAAGCCCAATGGACTTCCTTCATAGCACCAACAACATGCATCTATTCAGTTGGAATCGTACGTGGAAAATCAAGAAATTTCAATTCATGGTATACAAAGTGTTGCACTACTCACAAATGCTATTATTATAAATACAGAGAAAGAACTGAAACATATAATTTTTAAACAGAAGCCAAAAGTGCTCTCGTCTTTCTTACAACAATGGTTATTTTTACCTCTCTTTCATATCAAATATGGGATAGAAGTGGTTTTTTTGGCCAAGTGATATAAGCACCCTCCCTTAGCTCCCTTGGGACCTTTTTAAATTGTGAAGTCCTCTCCCAAGGATATCATGG
The DNA here is from genome assembly GCA_025593235.1 of Vachellia pachyceras. Classification (NCBI taxonomy): domain Eukaryota; kingdom Viridiplantae; phylum Streptophyta; class Magnoliopsida; order Fabales; family Fabaceae; genus Vachellia; species Vachellia pachyceras. The sequence continues at coordinate 17,987 of JANTPZ010150863.1, read as the reverse complement.
GTATGTGAATTATGGTAACGAATTTTAAAAATTTTCAATTAGGCTAATTAACTTTTACACATTTTCTTCCTCTCTTTAAAAAATACCAAATAATCTTTTGTTACTGTTGTCCTGATTATTCCTTTCCTTTGGCTGTGTTGCACTTGCTTTTTGTGACTCTCATCAATTTCTAAATGGTTGCCAATAAAATGTGCATTATTTTTTCACTCATAATCTTAATAGATTTTTTAATATAAGAGTTAGTTGATTGTTATTGGAGAGATTAAGAAAGTAAAATACACTACTTAAAATTATTTATATCTACTATTTTTCTCCAAATTATTTTGATTGATTTATAAACTAATATATAACATAATTATATGCATAAATAAATACTTTTTAGTATGCCATTTAGCTTTTTTAATCTCCTCGATAAAAGTCAACTGACTTTTATAACAATGAATAAAGGTGGTAATATGCAGGAGTGAGCTGGTATATTTGTGTCATGCTTCTATATTTGTCCAACTGCATTTTTTTCATAGCTACATTTTATGATGAAGCTGGATTTGTAACGCAACTACGTACCTGCTTCTACATGACATTTAGAGGCCTTTACCCAACAAAGTTCAAAATTATTTAATGTTGGAATATTTTTATAAAGGATACATGTGATTTTTCAAAGCCAATATCCTTATAAATTAAGACATTTATGTGAAGAGCTATGTAAGGAATTATCACATTAAAAATCGTTAAAGGTTATATCTTTTTTTTTTAATTCCTAATGATGTATGAAAGGTTTATAACCAAATGTCACTTGGTAAAAAGGTTGTGTTGTTTTTAATAAACACTTAAATACCATAAAGGTGTAACTATTCATGAAAAAGTTATTTTAAATAAATTAATTATTTAATTGTGTTTTTGTGAATCAATCTATGGGATTTATGAATCTAACATGTGTTGAAGGCATATTTAAATTATTCAACAAGATCAAATTAGTTGTCTTTTTTTTCCGTAAAGATAAAGTGAAATTATCAAAATTACGTATAAACCACAAATAATTGTACATAAACATTGTGAATTTGTTAAAATATTTTGAAGTTCAGGATTGTTTATCTATTATTACATAGTAAGCGAACTTGAAAAAAATATCCATACTAATTAATGTAGTTGTTACTGTTGTTTCGCGTAAAAGCACTTATTTTAAGTTGAGTGATAATTAGGGGGAGTCAGTTTAAGATTATCTTGGATTAATTTTCTATAAAAACTACTTTTCAAAAAATTTTAGTTGGCTGTTTAATTTTTTTAAATAAGGGAAATTTGATCAAAGTCCCAAGTACATCACATATTTTTATGTACAAAATTCTTATAAATTGTTTTCAGATTCTTCTCGCCAATTAACTTTTTAATGAGGGCTTTTCCCCTGTTCTTTCCCAACACACCAAAATTTGATCAAAAAGAAAAAAAGCTGTTTTCTTTCATATTATTTTTCAAGTTAAACTTTAATGAGGGAGAAAAAAAGTAAAGAAGTGGAAAATGGTGGTGATTAAAAAATGGCAAGACCACGTTATGCACATGGACGCGTGGCCGCCCGGGTTCCACCATTGATTTAAAAGAGAAGGCTTGTTTAGAAATTTATCTTTTGTTTCAGTATTTACATTTTTGGAAAAAAAACTATTTTTAGGATAAAATCTAAGCTCTAAAGCACACTAACGGAAACTTCTATTTTAGACTCGTTTGAAAGCTATTTTCTAAACTTATATTTTACTTTAAAATTTAAATTTTATCTAAGTACTAACATTTTTTTTTAACTTTACAAAACTTAAATCTAAAACTTATGTTTTCAAAAAGTTATTTTCTTATCAAATCGCACTCTCTCTCATAATAAATTTTCCCTTTCCTCTTTTATCTTTTTTATTTACTGTTTAACTCAAATCTGTAAAAGCTATTCACATTCTAAATACAATCATCACATTTTTTAAAATTTAGGTTTTGTCTCAGAATCTGTAAAAGATATTCTCTCAAACCTATGCCTTATCTCGAACTCTGTAATATCTATTCTTCATCGAATTTCTAAAAGAATCATTAGTTACACATAACTCAATCTATTAAATATTTTAATCTTTTTACTTATTTTTCATGGTTTCCTAATTCTATCCTTTTACCGGAAATCAACATTACACTCCAACATTGATACAAGTGCCTATATTGATTTTAAATATCAAACCTAACATGATTACTCATCTTTCTTTCTTTCTTTTCGTAGTGCTAAATGCTTTGTTACTTTTATATATTGATTAATGGGAAATTGATTGGGAGGTCCCAAATAGGGGATCGACTTATTTAATGAATGGTCCCAAAAACTAAAATATTTATTCTGAGGTCACATTGACAACATGATGTATTGTCAATTCAGCGTATGATGTTGTCAATAAAAGGACTTCATGTTATCAATGGGATCTCAGAATAAATATTTTAGTTTTTGGGACCATTAATTAAATAAGTCCTTTATTTGAGACCTCCCAATAAATTTCCCTTGATTAATGAGAGATCCAGCTATCTGTAGCCACTCTGATGAAGTTTGGGTTGACAATGGGCCCCACACGACTTCCATCCAGATTATATAAATAAGGGTTAAGTAGCATTTTTGCCACGGAAGTATACCGGTTGGAGCACTGTGTATCCGGAATTTTTCGCGTGTCCAGATTCGCCAAGGAAGTTTGTAAAACGATTTCACCTGGGCCAACGGAAGCGTGACGGCCATTTGCCAACTAGGATACACTGCCACGTCATCATCCACGCCGTTTAACCGCTTTACATGTTAGATTGCCAAGTAGGATTTTCATTCGAATGAGGGGTGTATCATTCGGATGCAAAACCCAAACCTTTTGAAATGAACACAGAGAACGCGGTTCATGAATTGATGTTTCCAAACCATTTTTTTCCATTTACGGTTTAGAAAAGTGACGACATTGATCTCATTCCGATGAGAACTATTCTACATTCGAATGCGTGACAGAACCCATTCGACGAATTGAAGCTAGAGAGACTCAATCGAATCAGTTTTTCACCTCAATCGAACATGCATTTCCAAACCGTTTTGCATATTTACAGTTTAGAAAGTGACATCGCTGAATCCATTCGAATTAGATTTATCCTTCCATCGAAAGAAGGTACGTATTCAAATAAGTTCTCCTTCTTATTCGATTATGGTGTGACTCAGTCGAATAAAGGGTAAATCTGATTCGAATAATAGATTCTAAACCGCAGTTAATGAAATACGGTTTAGAAAGTGACTCAATCGAATTCGTTTGTAAGCTTATTCGAATAAAAATTTATAAACCGTTGTCACTTTTACGATGTAGAAACTGATGACGTTTCATTCATTTGAATATTTTGTATACATTCGAATGAATTCGTTCAAATTCTTTCCCCCCAACTAAAGTTAGAGGCACTCAGTGGAATGAGTTATTGGGTTGATTCGAATACAAAGTAAAAACGTTTCATCCATTCGAATGAGTTATATCACTCATTCGAATTAATAGATGGAGCTTTGAGTTCCTGACGTGGGTCGAATAATTATATCTACACCGTTGTTTTTCAGTACGGTGTAGAAACTGAGGACTATTCATTCGAATGTGTTTATCCCGCATTCAAATGTGTAGACGAAATGAAGCTAGCGCGTCTCCCTCGAATCAGGCATTGAGTTGATTCGAATATGGACTTCCAAACCGTTGTCTTGATACGGTTTAGAAAGTGTGGATACTTTACCCGTTCGAATGAGTTATATCACTCATTCAAATGAATAGATGAAGCTATGAGTTCCTGACGTGGGTCGAATAATTATATCTACACCGTTGTTTTTCAGTACGATGTAGAAACTGAGGACTATTCATTCGAATGTGTTTATCCCGCATTCCAATGTGTAGACGAAATGAAGCTAGCGCGTCTCCCTCGAATGAATTTCCTATGGTTATTCGAATAACTATTTCTACACCATTGTTTATGAAAAACGGTGTAGAAATTGAGGACACTTCATCGAATCGAATGACTTTTATCCGTCATTGGAATGAATGGACGAGATGAAGTTAGCGTGTCTCAATCGAATTAGTTCCTGAGGTGATTCGGATAATTATATGTACACCGTTTTTTAGTACGGTGTAGAAAGTTAGGACGCCCTATCCATTCGAATTAGTTTCATACCTCATTCGAATGAATTGACGAAATGAAGTTAGAGGGAAACGTGTTTAAGTGTTTAAAATATGATATGTGGCATTATTTCTACGTGTCACCATACAAGTCATCAGATATCATCCTCACAACCAATAAAGTGTTCGTGCTATGAATGAAACATGCAGTGATAGTTGTGCTCGTGAAAAAGCAACGTCAGAGAGATCGGTCTGAGGTATGTTTCAAAACTCCATTGCCCGTTCTATTCTGAGACATAGAAATTAACGTAGGATTAAGCTTGGATGGCGTTTGGTGGGGAAAGTGGTTAGTGATGAGGATTTTGGGTTTTTAGAGAGTTTAAGAGCTGAGGTTGGTTACTCAAGCAATTTCACTGTCGACTTTGGGGAGAAGGAAGCAGAAGTGAAAATCGGTACGGTAGGTCATGATAATGGAGAAAATGATGGATATAGTGACAATAGTGAGGATATGACAAGTGAAGGGGGTGGTAGTGGGGGTGATAGTAGTGATGATGACAGTGACTATGAAGATGATAATGTCAGCCCTACAGGTGAGTTGGTGTCTGTAGATGTTGGTGATGATGGCAGTGATCACGAAGATGATGAGTTTGGCATTTATGACATTAATGGGCCTCCAATAGAAGTGAGGGTCCAAGAAGATACTGTTGGGTCGAGGTCATTTTTCATGGTTGGTGAGACATTTGCAGATAAAAATGAGTTTGTTCGTGCAATAAATGACTATGCCATAAAAGCAGGAGTAAAGTTGAGGCTTGTTAAAAGTGAGCCACGAAGAGTTCAGGCCAAATGTCAAAAGGGATGCCCATTTGTCCTATATGCTTTGAAAGATGGGTCAAACCCGGGTCTGGTAGTCAAGACTTTGTTATTGGAGCACAGTTATAGTAGGGTTTTTAAGAACCCTACGGCAACAGTTAAGTGGCTGGCGGCGTATTTCAGGAGGAAGGTTCAAGAGAGGCCGAAATATAAAGTTGCAGACATGAAGAAAGATGTCGAGATTGATTTGAAACTGAATTTGAGCAAATACAAGTGCAAGAGGGCAAAGAGGCTCATTATGGAAGAGTTGGAAAGGGGTTATATTGATGAGTTCAATAATTTGGAAGCGTATTGCAAAGAGCTGAAGATCTCTAATCCTGGATCTGATGTATCAATCGAGTTGAGCAAAGAGGCACTTGAAAATAGTAAAAGGGTGTTCAGTAGATTGTATTTATGCTTCCATGCTTCAAAGGTAACAAGATTGTATTTATGCTTCCATGCTTCAAAGGTAACAAGATTGTATTTATGCTTCCATGCACCTAATAAATCATAAAATAAAATTTATGATTGTATTTTCAAACTGTCAATCATAGATTGGGTGGAAGGCAGGCTGCAGACCCATAATTGGGGTAGATGGGACCTTCCTCAAAGGAAACGCTTGAGGCATTTTGCTAACAGCGATCGGACTTGATGCAGATGATTCCCTCTTTCCAATAGCTATGGGGATTACTCAGAAGGAAAACACTCTCAATTGGAGGTGGTTTCTTGAATGGTTGCAGAGATCATTATATTTGGAAAATGGGCAGCGCATTACTATTATGTCTGACATGCAGAAGGTATGTTTTGTTTTATTGTGAAGTTCACGAATTTCATAATTGATGTTTCAAATGTTAATTGCAATTTGTCGGTTATATATGTACAGGGTTTACGCGTGGCAGTGTCAGAGGTCTTACCTGAGGCTGAGCATAGACTATGTGCTAGGCACATATATGGTAATTGGAGTAAAAGATGGAGGGGAAATGAGTTGAAGAAGAAGTTCTTCTCATGTGCATGGAGCACCTTCGAAGAACAATTCAAGGATAACTTGAAAGCCATGGGATCTCTAAGTAGAGAAGCAGCAGAAGTAGCAATTTCATATCCTCCAAAATATTGGGTCAGAGCTTATTTTAGCACCAGATGTTTGTCATGGATTGTAGATAACAATCTAAGCTTATTTTAGCACCAGATAATTGTCATGGATTGTAGATAACAATCTAAGTGAGAGCTTTAATGCCTAGATTGATGAATTGAGGTATCTACCCATTATTGCAATGATTGATGGGATCAGGATCAAATTGATGACTAAGTGGGCAGAAAGTGAAAAAAATGTAAGTAAGTGGAGGGGGAACTTCAGCCCAAAGAGTGTTTCATTGTTCGAGGACAATAAGGAGTTGGCAATGGGTTGTAGTGTGTTCTATAATGGTGATGATGGGTATGAGGTAACTGAAAGGGATGATAGGCATACGATGTTCATTAATAGGAAGCAGTGCACTTGTCGAACTTGGGACTTGACTGGCATAACCTATCAGCATGCAATATGTGCATTATATCATTCCAAAATAGATCCAGTTACCCAAATATCTAGATTCTTCCATAAAGATACATATATATATATCTTCCTATATAACAAGTATCAACCAGTTAGAGGGAAAAAATTTTGGGCCATTGAGAAGTTCCAGCCTATGGAACCACCACTATTGTGTACCTTGCCAGGGAGACCTAGGAAGACTAGGATCCGAACTGAAGAATCCGTAAGAAGGCAGAAAATGGCTAAAGGACACGAGCCCTGGGGAGACCAAGTAACACAACAATGTGGTGATATGTCATCTAATTTGCCTCCACCTCCACCTGATAAGTTGTCAAAAAGAGGATCCACATCTAAATGCAGTGTATGTCATAATAAGGACACAACCGAGCAACTTGTAAACAAGCTCAAACATCTGGTGGCAAAAGTGGAAAACGTAAAGCTCCAACCAGCTACACACACCATCCCAAGAACATCAAGAAACGTCAAGACCACGTGGTGGAAGGGCCTTTTATAAAAGTCGCACTCCAACAGGGATGGGGATCCATGTTGATTTGCAAAGTGGTCGCACATTATATAACGTACAAAAGTAACTTGTCATATTTAGTTTGTTTTGTTATAGTGAAATATTGGTCATCAACATTTGAAGCTAATTTGTCCGTCCATTTTGTAGCTTGGAATGAGCTCAGAAGTAGTTATCGAGGAGGGAGCAGCTGAATATCCCAAGCAGTATGACGTCGATGTGGAGACGCGATTTCCTATTCCAAACGAGAGAGAACTTAGGTCAACTACCATCTGTAGTAATGTCAGCCAAAACTAGTATCATACAATCCAATATCGTGGTGATGGATGTACATCCTCGATGCCGACTGATCTGCCATACTCACCTCCTGGTCTCACATGGCGCAAAGAACCAGCTATCACAACATCACATCTTTTAACCGTGTGCGACAACGCAATTGCAGGAAGTCGAAGAAATAAGTTGCCTCCCATGTGAGGAAGGGACAGGGACAGGTTATAGGGGAGTTATGCACTTACAATTGTTTGTTTATGGTAAATGCATGTGTGAAAGTTTATTGCCTCAACATTGGTGAATAAACATTAGAATAAAACTTTAGTGAAATTTGTATACATTTCATTCGTATAGTGAAATTTGTATAGTGAATTCCCATTAACGGATAAACATTAACGAATGGATATGAATTTTTGAGACCCAGAGTTTACATCTTCACTACGAGGTAGAAAATTTTCTTTCCAAACCGTAGTTATCTCAACGGTGTAGAATGGATATCCATGATCCATTCGAATGATTATAATGCGCCATTCGGATGGTATATAATAATTTCCGCACAGGCTTTCTACACCGATCTCCCTTCACCTACGGTGTAGAAATCTTTATTTCCAAACCGTAAATTTCCCCAATGGTGTAGAATGGATATCCATGATCAATTCAAATGAGTAAAATTTTCCATTCGGATGGTATATAATAATTTCCGAGCCCAGGCTTTCTAAACCGTTCACCCTTCACCTACGGTGTAGAAATCTTTATTTCCAAAATGGTGTAGAATGGATATCCATGATCCATTCGAATGAGTATAATGTGCCATTTGGATGGTATATAATAATTTCCACGCAGGCTTTCTACACCGTTTACCTTTCACCTACGGTGTAGGATGGATATACATTGTGCATTCAAAAGAGTAAAATGTGCCATTCGGATGGTATATGATAATTTCCGAGCCAGGCTTTCTAAATCGGTCACCATTCACCTATGGTGTAGAAATCTTTATTTCCAAACCGTAGATTTCCCCAACGGTGTATAATGCATATCCATGATCAATTCGAATGAGTAAAATTTTCCATTCGGATGGTATATAATAATTTCCGAGCCCAGGCTTTCTAAACCGTTCACCCTTCACCTATGGTGTAGAAATCTTTATTTCCAAAACGGTGTAGAATGGATATCCATGATCCATTCGGATGGTATATAATAATTTCCATGCAGGCTTTCTACACCATTCACCCTTCACCTACGGTGTAGAAATATTTATTTCTCCAACGGTTTAGGATGGATATACATTGTTCATTCGAATGACTAAAATTTGCCATTCGGATGGTATATAATAATTTCCGAGGCCAGGCTTTCTACACCGTTCACCCTTCACCTACGGTGTAGAAATCTTTATTTCTCCAACACTGTAGAATGGATATCCATGATCCATTCGAATGTGTATAATGTGCCATTCAGATGGTATATAATAATTTTCACGCAAGCTTTCTACACCGTTCACCCTTAATCTACGGTGTAGAAATCTTTATTTTCAAACCGGAGATTTCTCCAACGGTTTAGAATTGATATCCATGATACATTCGAATGATTAAAATTTTCAATTCGGATAGTATATAATAATTTTCGCGATCAAGATTTCCCTCTTTCTAAACCGTTGATATGATCATACGGTTTAGAAATTTAAACTTCTACACCGTTCTTTTTTACTTGAGGCGTAGAAATTTGTGTCCCATTGAATGCACCATCCAGTCGCATTAAATGCACCGTTCAATCTCCCTTCTCACTCTTCTCATTCGAAATCCTCCCTCATGTGACGTACCGTTTCTCTACTTCGGTTATTCTGTAAGCTTCTCTTCTGTTTCTTGTCTCTTTGTCGTTGCTCTTCTAATTATCCTATTTCCATATTAACATGGACAAACAAACTGGCCAACTCGTTAGTCAAAGTTTCCCCGCCCAGACGTCAAGTGGAAGGAGTGGAACCACGTTGAAGAACCTTTCCAAAGAACAGAAGGATAGGAAGAAGATAAAGATAGAGTATGATAGCTTTTGGAACCCCATCGGACCCAACGCCATCAAATATGCCAGTTATGTTGCCTTTCTTACGCAAAGCAAGGCAAGCATCCTGGAAGAGGAGTGGAGCAAAGTTCCAGAAAGTGCAAAGAACGACATATGGGACACACTATGGGTATATAAATTTATTAAATTTATAAATTTATATATCCGCCTTGCAGGCATTTATATCGTGTTCTTACTAACTGAATGATGTCTAACAAGTGCATGCTATGTACGAGTACCAGACGATGCAACCTTGAAGAAGAAGACATTGTCATACTGCTGCACCAGGTGGAGGGGCTTCAAAACACACCTGGCACGTAAATATGTACATGCTCTGGTCAAAGACGGAGACCCTAGGCCCACTCCTTTCATCAAGTACCCGTTCATTGATAATGAGTCTTGGCAAGAATTTTTTAGACGTCGGACCACTCCAGAAGCTATGGTATTTTCCATTCATAAACATCTTTTGTAAAGAAACGGATTATTCTCTTATTCTCTTTGACGTTTTACCATTTCATAATTTCATAAACATCAATCCAAACTAAAAGGGCTAAATTCAGCGACACTAGTCGCAAGAATGACTGCCCTCACACAATGTCAAGAGGTGGCTACGCGAAGGCCGAAAAGGAGATTATGGAGGCGAAGAGGAGGAGGTTGGAGGAATAGGCTCAATCTAACCCTTCCACACTCATCACCCCACCTTCTCCCATATGTAGAGAGGATCGATGGAAGTATGCACATAAAAAAAGTGGGGAATACACCACCCAACGTGCTCAAATAATTGCTGAAAATATTGTAAGTACGCAAATTGTTTGCTTGCTTTATTGACTTAGTACTTATATAAAAAGGACATTGATGTGTGCAAATTTAAACAGGATATATTTAAACAGAAAGAAGCATCCGGGACCTTCAGGCCATCTTGGAAGAACGATGTTTTGACTGCAGCTGTGGGCAAACCTGATTGTCCAGGCCGACTGAGGGGTATTGGGCACGGGATAGGCTTAAGAGACGTGTTCGGACGACCTACTTCTGCCCAAAATATAGTGAACAAGGATGAATTGGATTCTCTGTTGGCTGCCGTGAAGGTAGAGTCGAGGGCAGAGGCAGGAGCCACGTTCGAGTCGAAGTTCGCAGCTCTTGAATCTGCCCGATGTATAGTGACGAAGGAGGAATTGGATTCTCTGATGGCTGCCGTGAAGGCAGAGGCCAGGGCAGATGCAGCAGCTATGTTTGAGATAATGTTCGAAGCTCGAAAGAGCCAGATGATGGATGAGATGGTGACATTATTTAACTCTAAACAGCAGATCATCATCCCATCTGAGAGGCCAACGTGTATTACAGATGAGAGACCCCCTCAAGTAGAGAGGCCTCCCCAAGTAGAGATACCCCCGCAAGTGCAGACCCATCCTTCGCCCCATCTGACTGCCATAGAACGGGTCCGCTCGATGGCCGATGACAAGTCCTTTGCATTGATCACATTGACAATAGACAAGGACGTTGTTGGGAAGGAAATGCCCGTCATGGTTGAACAAGATGACTTAGTGTCCCTTCTGACTCCAGGGCAGGAGCTGACCAGTGTGGTTATCCAGGTGTTCCTGATGTAAGACTCCCCTTTTAAGGTATTGTAAACATAATGCTTTAACATTTACTAATTTCTTTGTTGAAAATACAAAATAGGTATATGCAGAGAGCATTGATTGCAGTCAGGCTCAACCGTAAAATTGGATTTCTCTGCCCTGTCAATACATAGGAGAAAGCGAACACACCTTCCTTGAGACACGAATACCTGATAAGCTGGTTCATGCAAGGAGGATTTGAGTCTTTCATAGCCCCCCAAATCCACAAGTATTTGCTTACTAATGTTTCAAAACATCTTTAATTAATTGTGTATATAGCTTATCCATCATTGAACTGCTTTTATTCATTGCAGTCAGCATTGGCAACTTGTCCTCCTATCCTTACCGACCAATAGCGTCATATTTTTGTGCTCCCTACACCAGCCTCCTGGGAAGGAATTGAAGAAGACAATTGATGCGTAAGCTTTCTTATGTTTTAGTGATTCTATGCCTTTTTCATCAATTACCTACAACATTGATTTTGATGATAGGGCCATAAAAGCATACCAGCTTGAGCGTCCGGGTATGAACAAGAGTCAGGTGAGAGACCCTACCTGGTCCGAACCAAAAGTAAGTACTTTATGCTTGATTCTTAATATGAGAGCTCCCAAAACTAAGTGCATGATGCTTATGATTTTCCTAATAACCTGTTCTCCAAATAGACTCGTAGGCAGCCTGTGTAGTCCAATTTGTGTGGGTTATATGTGATGAGACACATATATAATGTGATCTCCTCACGAACATATGAGTTCAGTAAAGAGATATATTATTTTCCTATTAATTTTTATTATTTAATGCAAACTAATTGATACGTAATGATTTAGAGGATATTCATGTTAAAGATGTTTTAGGTTGATGAACCATTTCCTGAACAGGATATTAACCATTTACGGGAGTGGTGGTGTTACTTTTTTCTTAAAATACAATGTCAATCTTCTGTAATGTGAATTGCTGAATATATACATGTATAGGGAAAATGTAATTTATGTATATACTGTTAAATGTAAATGTATATATACATGTAAATGTTATCTGCGTTGGTGTAAATGTTAAGCAAATACTTTAGGTTTGAGTGAAATGCCCTCCCGTCAAACCCATAACGGCAATACCAGAAAATTGATTATAATGGCGGGAAATCGTACGGACATTTACAATCGGATGAGTGGCACATGATGATTGGAACTAAAAACATTCAAATTGGAACTTATCACAATCGAATGACTAAACTACGAATTAAGGGAAATAAGTAATGCGTAGAGTGGGAACGGAGGCAGAACTGAAGTGGTGAACTGGTGATCCTTTTGAATGGGACATTGTACCCATTCAAATGATTAATGGTACTTATCGTCTCGGGACCATGCGAAAACCTAGGAGGGAGTGAAAATTGAAAATTTATGCATGACAACACAGAGGTATATTTGAAGGAACCCTGACAAGATGGGCGAACCATTATTCAAACAGTTTAAGTAACATATAGGCAAAAATGCCAGAATCTTCAAGATCTTCAAGTCCAGAAGGGTATATGGTTGATCCTCTACATCTGAATGACGAAGCACGATATGATGAGTCATTTGGTAAAAGGAAAATTTTCCCTGCTATTTAAGTTGATTTAGAAGATATTAAAAAAGAATTAAAGTTGGACTTGGACGAGTTTCTGAAGCAGTATTAACCCTGGATTGGGAATCAACTATGTTACAGTCCTAATGTAGTAAGAACATTCTACTGCAATCTGAAGAGTCCTGAGTTAGTGGTCGATCAGGGTGCACCCGTGGAGAAGAGACCACAGAGGCCAGACAGGCTACATACTACGGTAAGGGGGAAACAATTTGAACTCTCGGCCGATGTTATTAATCATTGGCTTGGTATAGTGGAACCCCCTTCAGATGCTTTTGTTGAACGATCTGTAGAGGAGGTGATGGCTGTGTTAAAGCCCGAGTGTGGGCACAAACGGTTACATTTCAATCCAGCCTCCATGTCTGAGGATAAGAGGATCCTCTGGTACATATACACCAGATGCATAGTAAGCAAAGGGAATAACTTCACCAGATTTTCTTGACGGGATTATGGACTATTTGCATATTTAGTTGCCAAGGATACAAGGAATCTGGGTGTGATGATTATGAATGAACTTAATCATTGGCTGGATACTGCCATTATATATAGTTGTCTCCTATTCCCACACCTAGTGTCATTGTTCCTCAAAAGTAACGGCATCTGGTATCTGGAGGCAGGAGATGAGAAGTGTAGTGTCACCAGATTTGGTCAAACTCAGCTATCAAGAATGGGTCTCACAGTGGCCAGTGCAGGTGGGGATACAGAAGTGAAGGTCAAGAGGAAGAGGATTGATGTCCAATCCACCAGAGTGGACACTCCAGAACCAACTCATTCAATCGAGCAATTTGTTCAGAATGCTATCCTAGAAGCATTGAAAACACCTTCAATCGAGGAAATTGTTTAGAAGGTTGTCCAAGAAGCATTGAACACAACTTCAATCGAGAAAGTTGTAAAGATAGCTATAGAGGAATCAGCGATAACCCTTCGTTATCCCACATAAATATTATGAACAGGAATACGGCAGAGCTGGATGCGATAATTCATCTCATTGATGGTGCTATGACATCCATTATTGAGGCAATGAGGATTCTCAATTAGAAGATGGACGACATATCTGCCAGGCTGAAACCATTTGAAGAGTTGCTGCTTCACCCTCAACCTGAAGCTGGGCAAAGCTCATCCCCACAACGGATGTAGAAAAGGATGAAGGGAAGTCCGAGGAGACGTATTGGAGATTGAAGAAGTGTACATAACCAACATTGGACTCAAATGTCTACTGTAAACTGTGTTAAATTGCCAGATGTTTTACGTTTATTTGCACTATATAGTTTTCCATTGAAAGAGTCAACAAGTTCAATGCATTTGAATGACACACAAGTCCTATCCGAATCATTCTTCTGGTGGGATTCTCACCTTTCGACACCGTGCTCCCAATGCGCGGCGTAGAATGGGTAACCTTCTACACCGATACGCACTATCTTTGGTGTAGAAGGTGGGACATGAGCCAACAAGCTCGACCCATCCGAATGACTAACACGTCCTATCCGAATGAAGTTCATGACTCATTCAAATGATACTCCACCCATATTGACTTCGAGTACTACATAAATTATTGAATTGTTGAAAGCCCTGTATATATTGGAGATTGCAGAAATGTACATAACAAATGCTTTACTCAAATGTCTTCTGTAAACTATGTTAAATTGCATGAATTTTTCATTTTTGTACCTATATTTGCACTATATCGTTTTCCATTGAAGCATTTGTATGATACTCCCGGTGAGGGTCTCACCTTCGACAACGTGCTCTTAATGCGCGAAGTGGAAGGAGAAATTCATTAGCAGAGTTAGAAGGGTTCACTGGGAATGTCACATAAGGTAGAAGGAGAAATTCATTCGAATTAATGGTTAAATCATCAAGGGGTCACTGGGAATGTCACATAAGGTAGAAGGAGAAATTCATTAGCAGAGTTAGAAGGGTTCACGCGCTTTACACAATATTCAAGGTAAAATTGGTCAATATGATAATAGCAGAGTTATACATCTTGTCGTGGGTCAGTTGTACAATAAATAACCCAGAAGAACCCTCCAATATGATGGCATTCGAATAGACACGCATGTTTCTGATGTATAATATCTCACTTTCTACACTGAATGCGTAGGCCCAACGGTGTAGAAGGTGCGACAAAACTGAACATGCATTTACATTCGAATGCCTCTATGGACTCATTCGGATGTATAAGGTCTCACTTTCTACACTGTGGGAGGTGCAAAGGTTTAGAAAGGGTCACTTTCTACAACGTATGCGTAGGCCCAACGGTGTAGAAGGTGCGATAAACCTGAACAAGCCTTTACATTCGAATGCCACCATGGACTCATTTGGATGTATAAGGTCTCACTTTCTACACCGTGGGAGGTTTCACTTTCTACACCATAAGTGAATGATTGTCCCCATTACTGTGTGTTTAATTGCTATTCATTATTGACACTAAAGATTAAATACATTAACAATCCAAATTAAATACATTGGAATGATATTGAACAATCCAAATTAAATACAGGAGTGAGTGCAATATCATTAACAATCCAAATTAAATACAATGGATCTAAACATTCGAATAAATTGTTCATCCATTGCTTTGGTTGGGAATATATTGAACAAGCTACATAGGAAGGAAGCAAATGATGACCTTTGGCTGGGAACTCAGCCATTGATGATGACGACGCCAGAGAAGGGAACGAAACATAACACTGGTAACGAATAATCGATGAACCCTGGAGTGTTCATCCATTGCTTCCAACCAGACTACTCATGTTTCGTCCCCTCTCCAGCGTCAATATAGTCAGAGCTGTAGAGAACCGAATACAGCTTCTTCAGGTGGGGGAAGTCTGTAAATTTGTTAACACTACAGTTTCAAAGGATATCAAGGTTTTATAGGTCGTAGTAGTTGAAGGGTTGTTGGGTGAAATTTATTATGGCTACACAGATTTAAATGTTCAAGAGTAGGAATCGAGGAGTCCTATACCTAACTGTAATCAATGGATGTACAAATGTCCATTTTCCAAACCCCTTGTATGGAATTACGTTTCACACATCAGAATGATAGTGACACTCATTCTGCTAATGAAGGACACATTTGGATGAAGTTCATGATTCATTCGAATGACAATCTACCCATCTTAGCCTAGAGAGTCAAATGAAACTTTCTACACCGTACTCGTGCTAAAAACGGTGTAGAAATCACTACTCGAATCGACCCTTTCTAAACACCCATGGCGTAGAATGAGTACCCTGATACATCCGAATGATTTCTTCTTGTCATTCGAATAGAAAGTTACCGTTTGTCTTATATACAGTATAGAAAGTTAACCTTTCTAAACCTTAGCATCAGCCACAGTGTAGAATGGGAAACGTCATACAACCGAATGAGTACATGTATGCATTCGAATATAAAAGCATGAGAGAGATTCCTTCTCCTCGATTCCTATGTCTTCTTGATTCATCTCCATAAGTGTAGAATGTGAAACGGCAGAATCCAGTTGGGCCATCTGTCTCCTCAATTCCTTCTTCTCTTGGAAATCTGTGTTACCATAAATTTCCATAAATTTCAAACAACAACCCTTCAAGTACCAATGCCTTAACAAGGCAGATGAAGTTGAGAAACGTGCCGACGATGAACTATATATAACCTTCCTGAGCATCTAACAATGACAAGGTGAAACTCAGAAGGCAGCTCTACTCAGTCCACTACTGGTATTGGTGAGAAACATTGAAGCAACAGAGCCATGGGAGAAAATGATCCACCCTTGAATGCACTCATTGCCTCAAGGAAAGGCACAGCAACAACGATGCAGAGGCATGGGAGAAAATGCTTCAACTCGAAGATGATGAATTGCATGATATTTGTCCTAACCAGCAACCTCAATGCATTGCAATGTCCCCTCATACCAAGGGAAATGCAGAGATTAAAGTTTGTTATATTCAACGGAAATATGGTACTGTTGAATGTGACAAATGGAAATGAATCCACGTCACCTCATGCTACATGAAATGAAGGTATTTTGAATTCATCAGATGAAGCAAACCATGAGGTTGCGACAAACCAAGAATGTTCTGCAAGACAGACAACCCTTCACCATGTGGGTTGTTTACCATACCACTGGCCCCTCTAGGTTACACCAATATCTACTTTTCCAGTTTCATTGTACTTCATCTGGATTATTAATGATATTGCTCTAACGCCTGGAGTGTTCAAGAGTTGATTATTTCTTTTCCAATGGAGATAACCCTTCACCATGTGGGTTGTTTACCATACCATTGGCCCCTCAAGGTTTCACCAGTTTCTGCTTTTCCAGTTTCGATGTATTTCATCTGTATTGTTAATGATATTGCTCTAACTCATGGAGTGTTCAAGAATTGATTATTTCTCACTTTCATTACTATTTAATCTAAAGTAAAAAGGAAACTGACATATGCGTATAATAGGTTATAGATTAAACACTCAATAAACAATTCAACAAAATTACACATGCCTAAACACTAATGAATGAACAATGCTATTAAACAAGTCACTTCATTCAAATGAAGGATAAAACTCATTCCAATGGATTTTGAAAACCTTATACGAATCAGGTCAGTTCAAATACTCATAAAATTCCATTCATTCGAATGATTACAACAAATTCTAATGGATGCATCGTCTCACTTTCTAAACCGTACTCAGATACAGAGTTTACAAATCCTTAATCAAATCAGTACACGAACTCATTTGAGTGAGTCAATCAATTAAACCATCACTTAATTTGAATGAACAATAAAACCCACATTAGTTTCTACACCGTACTAAAAAACAACGGTGTAGATATAATTTGGAAGTCATTCGATTCGAATGGGTACAGCATCCACACTTTCTAAACCGTATAGAGACAATGGTTTGGAAGTCCATATTTGAATCAGCTCAATGCCTGATTCGAGGGAGACGTGCTAGCTTCATTTTGTCTACACATTCGAATGCGGGATAAACACATTTGAATGAATAGTCCTCAGTTTCTACACCGTACTAAAAAACAACGGTGTAGATATAATTATTCGACCCACGTCAGGAACTCAAAGCTCCATCTATTAATTCGAATGAGTGATATAACTCATTCGAATGGATGAAACATTTTTACTTTGTATTCGAATCAACCCAATAACTCATTCCACTGAGGGCCTCTAACTTTAGTTGGGGGGAAAGAATTTGAACGAATTCATTCGAATGTATACAAAATATTCAAATGAATGAAACGTCCTCAGTTTCTACATCGTAAAAGTGACAACGGTTTATAATTTTTTATTCGAATAAGCTTACGAACGAATTCGATTGAGTCACTTTCTAACCGTATTTCATTAACTGCGGTTTAGAATCTATTATTCGAATCAGATTTACCCTTTATTCGACTGAGTCACACCATAATCGAATAAGAAGGAGAACT
>JANTPZ010150862.1:9104-33325 GCA_025593235.1 Vachellia pachyceras | reverse complement strand
GGTATATCAAATCCTGCATAAAATAAATATTTAATCAATTAAGTAATATTTTAAATATATGTCAAAGATTAAAATAAGTTTAAATTGTGTGTGTGTGTGTAAATATTGGATAAGATATATAGATATTAAGAAAAATTGATATATATTTTTTGCTATCCCAAATATGTCTGCCACTCTATACAATCCCTGAGATTGAGTTTCCGGCAATCTTCTCCTTTCTCTAATTTCGATATTGATTATTTTTTTTCTAATATTAAAAAATATATTTGGTTGTTGGAGCTGTAGTTTTGACGCCCAAAAAGTGGCCATGGGACAGTTTAAAAAAACGGAGGAAAAATGCTTTTTACACAAGTCGATATAAGTATGTATGAGAAGTTTTATTTAAAATCATGTGAACCGAGAAAAAAAGTGAAAAAAAAATGTATCAAAACAGGCACAGAACTTTGATGATCGACCACAACAATAAGGTGTGAAGAATTTTTTAAAAAAAAGTGCAGCAGTTTTGTAATCTTATAAGATTTCAAAATCTGAAATTAGCACAGGGATCTTTGACTTGGGATTTTGCTTACTAAAGACCGTGGTTAATCTTATACCAATTTTAAATTTAATTTTTTTTGAGATTTTTCCAGTATTTATTTAATGTTAAAAATAAGTCAATTGAGTTCCATTTTTAGTTCACAGAATATTATTCAATGAATTCTCTAAATTTATTTGGTTGGTAATATAAATGTGATTTTGTGGTTACTTTTGATCCTTAACAGATACGAAACCATCTTCATAATGTATAGAAGCACTAAAATTGAATGCGTGTGTCTCTCTCTCCACACACACACACACACACACACACACACACACACACACACACACACGAGCACGGAATCGGATAGTGACGAAGTTGCTTTCAGCCAATACTCTTCCAGCCTCCTGCCGCTAACATTCGTCCTGCTCCTGAGAATCCAGTCGCCGTCTTCTTCCAGCAGTCGAGCCCAGCCATCGCTGTCTTCTTCCATTCGAGACTCGCGGCGCCATTCCTTCCATCCTCTAGTCAAGTGTCCATTCCAGTCATCGCATCCGTCGACTCCCAGCCATCGTCTTCGTCACTGCTTCCTTCGTTTGAATCTATTAGGTCTGATCTCTCTCTCTCTCTCTATCTTTCTTTGCTTCAGTTATTTTCCAGATCGGAACTAGTTTAATTTGGTGCAAATGGCCTTTGAATGTGTACTTTGCATCCATTTTTTGCATCTCGTTCTGGGTTCTGAGTTTTTGGCTTGCCGAGGAAAAGCTCTTGAACTCTGTTCCTGCTTCTCCTCCCCTCCCCTGGGTTTTTGGCCTTCCGAGTTAAGTAGTCCTCAATATTAGGAGTAGTGGGTCATGGTACTTGCAGATTAAGTCAATAATTCGACATAATTTATTTTTCAGGTAGTTATTCCTCATTATCTGAGTTATGGGTTCATCGAAGGTCTTTTAGGACTTTCAGTTAGTTTTTTTTTGTCTATAATTATTGAGTTATATGTAAAGGGGACAATTCTTGGCTGTTGCTGATGCCAGACGGTCAAAGAGAATATAAATGGCGACGCTGCTGAATGAATTATTCATTGATCAGCCTCCTTCTCCATTCTTTCACACGAATATCATTTGTTCCATTCAAACCCTTTATTCATATGTGTTCTATTTCATCATCATCATTTTTTTTCGGGAGACAGGTTGATATAGACAAATCAGACAACTTTTTAATTTCTTCGTTGATGAATTGAGCTTTGGGTTATCCCATACGTTTCTCTATTACAAGGTGAATCCTCCTGGAACAAGTTTCAATGTTAGAAAAGAAGAAGAAGCGCTTGAGAGAGAGCAGACTTGTAGTTTAGTGTCAACTACATGATTCTTTTACAAGGAAAATATATTCAAAATGGTTTTTGAATCTGGTTCCTTTGCTCAACGATAAGTCAGAATTGGAAAGAAAATTCTGCACTTAAACGGGTAGTGTGATTGATGAGCATCATTCTAAATTGAATGAAGAATCAATTGAAGCATTTATTTGTGATGGGGATTGGCTTCATGATAAGTATGATTTGAAGAAACCAAAAGTACATTTGTGAATTGATAACATTATGGTTGTTAATACGGGTTGGGCCTGCGATCGGAACTTGCCAGCCCGCCAAAACTTGGAGGACTCGGGCGGGCATTTTCTAGCATGCTGGGGGGCCGGGCTCTCCTAGCCCGCCTTGCCCAACCCGCGGGTTATGGTGGGCCAGTCTGTCTAATTTGTTTTCTTTCTTTCTTTTTTAAAAATATATATTATATTTTTTTTACCTTTTTTTTCATCTCATTATTTTTTATAAAGAAAAAAATAATATTAAATTCTATTTTTATGATAAAAATAATACCTAATACATTCAAAAATAGTATACAATATTTTATTTTTTCATATTAACTTTCTATAATATTATATTTAAAATCATAACAAAAGATTAATACTTATATTTTTTGAAAAACTTGAAAAAATTCATTATTAAAAATTTTTGGTTGGATGATAATTATGTGAATATATAATCTTATACGAAGAAATTGGCAAAAAAAAGGGGAAAAGGAGTTTTTTTTAAAAAAATGGCGGGTTGGTGGGAAAGCAAGCTTGGGCTGTTGAAATGTAGCCCGTTGGGAAACAGCCCGCCTCACCCAACCCGCCGACCAGTGCGGGCCAGCCCGCAAACTGCGTGTTGGCCCACATTCCTACCTCTAGATAACATTATACCATATGTTATAAGTATTACTTGTTAAATTGTATTATTATATACTAATATACATTTGATTTATTATTTTTAAGGTGTTCGAACGAGAAGAAGAAATCACGTTGACGATTTGATGTTTTGTTGCTAATGGATATGCTTTACCTTATTGGTGTTGAGGAATTGTTGCAATAATATACATTTTATGTTTGCTAAATTGTTGTATCATTAGGTTGTCTTGTTGATTAATTAGATTATAACATTTTTTATGTACTTTAGATGATTTTAATTGATTTTTGTGATGTATGATTTATTTTAGATTTAGGCCTGTTTTGGGCCTGTTTTTAATGCCTTTTAGCCTAACTGTGTAGGCTTGTTTTTGAAACAAGCCTTTACACAGACTTCAGACTAGGGCAAGCCTCATACAGGCCGGCGTAGGTCTTAAAACAAAAGGCATACAACAGGCCACAAGCCAGGCACAAACCAATCTCGCACAAAACTGGTCTGACCTGTTCAAAGTGGAGCTTGACCTGGTCTGGTATGCTTCCAATGCTAGATGTAACGTACCAGGCAGGTCAGCTTTCATTTGGCTAGAGAATAAACTACTATTGCTCCCTCCCTCCCCCCCCCTCTCTCTCTCTCACAGGACTATTTTTGGTAACACATGGAAAAGATGAAATATGGGAAACATGCTTTTCCTGGTTTGTATTTTGACTTTGCTGTTTTGGAAAAAGAAACATAAAATAGGGTGGCTAGAACATGGCTGTGGTTAGCTATAGGTTGGAGACTGTGAGAGTTACTTTTTGGGTTCTATAAATCTTCCCTTCAGTTTAGTAGAGGGGGAGTTTTTTTGAATTTGAAGTGAACAGGGTAAGGGCTTAGGCCTTTGGAGGGAGAGAGCCAATCCTCTCGAAAGATTGGCAATGTGTCTATGTTGTGTTAACGTTATGGTTTACAGAAGAGTCTGAGTCGTGTGTGTTTGTGTCCTTTACATTCCGAGTCTGTCATTTTTCCTCTTGTGTTTGTACAAGTGTGATCTTTTACCTAGCAATGTAATGAAGTCTTAGCTTTAATTATAGTTTTGTGTGTTAATCTGTCTTTAAACTTCTGGGTTACAACACACTCTCTCTCTAATTACTGCTTCTTCTTATTCTTCTAGAGGATAAACTTCTCCTTCTTGCAGACTAGGAAGATGCATAGAATCATCAAAACCAAACTTATTTTCGGAAGAAAACCTTTCTCTGCTGCTTTCTCCACCTCCTTACTCTTCGATGATACTCAGATACAGGTATTCTGTCTCTTTTTACATTTTATCAATTTGGTTTATGCTATTTTAGTGTTCTACTGCAACCTCTGGTTTTTAGTCTGGTGGGAGGAATAAATGTATCCTGGATTGAAAAATGAATTTATTTATATCGTATCAATTTGGTTTATGCTATTTTAGAGTTCTACTGCAACCTCTGGTTTTTAGGTTGGTGGGCGGAATAAATGTATCCTGGATTGAAAAATGAATTTATTGGTCTTGAAATTGAACTCAATGTTTTGAATGAGGGAAAATCCTGCCAAAAAATTTAAATATAATATTATGTTAACCTTTTCTCGGCAATTTCATTGCTCTGTTGCTTTGTGACTTTCTGTAGATTCTGTAGTAATTTTATTCTCAGTTGAAGGTTGAGTAGATGACTTCTCTTCAACAGATAATGAAAATCCAACAGCTTTTAAGCATAACATTTGCGCGTAGCAGTGACTTTATCTCTGCGCATGTATTTTGCAGAAATAAAATCTTGGTGTTGTTTTATAAACTTAGAATTTTCGGTTTCTATCCAATCTTATACTCACAAAAATACTCTCCTTTTTCGATAGTCTTTTTCACCACTTTTTTTAAGAAAAAAATTGACGTGTCACTTCGTTTAGTGTTTCCCCTTAAATTGTGGTTAATATCAACGTATTCAATGAACTATGTCATGTTTAAGATTAAGATTACAAATTTGGATTCTTTTGTTGTATGATACAGTTTAAAGAAAGTGTTGCACAATTTGCAAAGGAAAACATTGCCCCTCATGCGGCAAAAATAGACCAAACAAATTCATTCCCACAGGTTTGTGTGAGGGTCTTAATCTTTTGATGTTTTTGAACATGATATGATACCTTAAATTTCTCATTTCAATTCGATCTAATGTTAGGAGGTTAACTTATGGAAACGAATGGGAGATTTCAATCTACTTGGCATTACTGCGCCAGGTAGAGTCTTATCTCCTTCCAAACTTATCTGCCTTTATTTTCTGATTCATCATATGAGATTGCATTTTCCAACAAATGAAGCCTGCGTGTTGTATGCTCGGCTAAGTTTGCAGGTTCCTCTTTTCGATCATATACAATTATCAAGACCTTTCAAACATGTAAGGCACCAATAGGGTTCAGTCATAACACAGAAAATTGTGTTGTTCGATATCAACCGCTAAAAAAATCTAGATAATAGATTTAATATTAACTATTTTTTTTTTTGCCATAATTGGTATCCTAACAAGCTTGCCCAAAGCTAATCCTTCTTCTCTTGTTCAGAGGAATATGGAGGCCTTGGCCTTGGTTACTTGTACCACTGTTTAGCAATGGAAGAAATAAGCCGTGCCTCTGGATCTGTTGGACTTTCTTATGGTGCTCATTCTAACTTGTGTATCAATCAGTTGGTACTTAAGTGGATCTCAAATCTCTTTCATTGTAAACTTAATGATCTTTAGCTGAGCATTGAGCACTTTCCTCCTGGTTTTTATTTAGGTGAGGAATGGAAGCCCTGCCCAGAAGCAAAAGTACTTGCCCAAGGTTCTTGTTATTTTAATGTTGTTTGTACTTGGCATGGCTTACCCTATGACAAATGCTCTAAATGGATTGAATTTATTAGTTAGTAAGAATACTCAGATAATATTTGATAGCTATGCACTTTTAGTTATTGTAGTTAGTCTCTCTTTCTCTGGGCTGATTAGTTTAAATTTTCTATTTGAAGCTCATCTTTGGGGAGCATGTGGGGGCTTTGGCAATGAGTGAGCCCAATGGTAACTATGCGGACCAAAACAATTTTATCTTGCAGTATTCAAAATCCCAATGACCTTTTTCAAACTGTATTCCCTTTTTCAGCTGGTTCTGATGTTGTGAGCATGAAATGCAAGGCTGATCATGTCGATGGGGGTTATGTAATTAACGGAAACAAGATGTGGTGTACCAATGGTCCAGTTGCTGACACATTAGTATGTTTATCTGGTTTTTTTTTTTTTTGAGTGGAAGTTTTTTGATTGTTTATTTACTTTCCATAATGCACCCGCCCTCTCTCTATAGGGTCATATTACCTAACAAATGTGATCGTATTTAGGGATACTACTCTCCTTGCACTTACACAGAAACAATGTTATTTTAATGATTATTGTTTATTTGTGCTATATATTTCTTCAATTAATAAATGCTACTCTCCATACACACACACAAAAATGTTGATGGCCGCTATAGAGTCATGACAAACCGAGTCTAGGGATATTAAAAAACAAAGAAAAATGCATTCCTTGGTAGCATCAGTAACATAAACAGTATTCTTTTTGGTGTGACCTTGATGCTGGTAAAGAAAACTCTGCCTGCTTGTTGGTTTGACTAATGCTGCACTAGTGTACATGGGTATTGATTTGACTAGCAGCATGGTCGGGGACATATACCTCAAGATGCCAAATTAGGTGCTTTTTGGCTAAAAACCACAAATGATATGGTGCACCTAGTTCAAGGAAGAAATTTCCTTGAAAATATGAGGAATCTAAATGTTAATTAGAATGAGATTAGCTCTTATAGTCCAGATATATTTATGGTCATGCTTGGAGAAGTTGACTGATGTTTTTTAACTTGATCAGGTTGTTTATGCCAAAACAGACACAAAAGCTGGGTCAAAAGGAATCACAGCCTTCATCATCGAGAAGGGAATGCCAGGGTTCTCTCTCTGAACCTTTACAAATTCTGTGATATTAATTTGAATGGAAAACTATATTTCAATATGATTAAATGATCACTATTTGATCACATGATGCTGTGGCCCATCCATTTTTGGGCTCATAACCATTGAGATATCTTGATTAGTGATGCTACTAAAATTTGTGGATTTTCTTGCGTAAATCATTCAGTTCTAGACTCATGGAGGGTAACTTACCAGGTGTGATTGCAAGAATGAAAAATATTTTAAATGATAAAAAGGAAGGGCATTGGAACAATTAGGACATCAACTTAGTTAGAGTCTTTAATATATGCAAAAATATCATCTGTGATGGAGATGGGGTATCGGAATGTAAATGCTCATGAAAGCACATGCTCCATGCATGTGGGGAATTAATAGAGATAAAAAAACTTCTTATGTGTTTGAAATCTCTTGGTCTTTCGCATGATAAATTATTTGAATAAGAAAATTTAGATCTAAGTTTTATGTTTTTCTGAAATCTTTTTTCAAATACAGATTCAGTACGGCTCAGAAATTGGACAAACTTGGGATGCGAGGAAGTGATACGTATGTATGCACATTATCTGTTAGTTGAGTCCATCTCCATCCTGGTTCAAGTTTTTCTTATTGACAGTGGCAAATTTTGTTGGCAGATGTGAGCTTGTCTTTGAGAATTGCTTTGTTCCAGATGAAAACGTTCTTGGACAAGAAGGAAAAGGTTTGCAATTGCTTCTGGAGTAATCTTGATAAAAATGAAGTAGTTTTTTATTCGAAGAAGGGCTTATAGAACAGCTTGTGTGTTATGCAGCATGTAAAAGTTTGTTATAATACCATCATCCTATTGACCCATCTGGAGAGTTGCATTTGTTTTTTTCAAAATCCCTTTAACGAAATCATAGGAAGAGTAGAGTTCTCACCTTGATCTCATTATTATATCTGAATAGGAGTTATTCTATTTCTTCTGTTAGCTTTTCTAATAACACCTTATGCATTTTGAAGTAGTATGTTGCACAGTATAATGCACATCATATGTAGCTTTTAATATCGCTCACGCCACCATTTTTTGGGTTGTTCAGGAGTCTATGTGATGATGTCTGGGTTGGATTTGGAGAGGCTTGTTTTGGCAGCTGGTCCTTTAGGTATTATGCAGGCCTGTCTTGATGTTGTTCTTCCCTATGTTCGACAGAGGGAGCAGTTTGGACGTCCTATTGGGGAATTTCAATTTATACAGGTTCAATTATATTTTTTCTTCTCCAGTTAATATGA
Source organism: Vachellia pachyceras (assembly GCA_025593235.1). Lineage (NCBI taxonomy): Eukaryota > Viridiplantae > Streptophyta > Magnoliopsida > Fabales > Fabaceae > Vachellia > Vachellia pachyceras. The sequence goes on along the minus strand of JANTPZ010150862.1, from coordinate 25,372 downwards.
CACCGCTATATTACCCTCATACTGTTAATGGGTCAATGATTTCAGGGAAAGATTGCCGATATGTACACTTCTTTACAATCTTCGAGGTACAGTATTGTAATGTCATGTTTAACGTTCTATTTTTTGGTGATCTGTTTTCATGGAAATAATTAACTGTGTTTTAGGTCTTACGTGTATTCTGTTGCTCGAGATTGTGACAATGGAACCGTTAATCCAAAGGTTCGTCTAGGTATCTTGTATATATTATAATTAGTCTCTTTTATAGTGATCTTTACCGTTGGATAGTTTCCAAGAAGGCCCCCTTGATTCTTAATTCTGTTGTGCCATTTTTTAAAAGGGTGAAAGTTCAAATTTAGCAATAAAGTTATTGGTCAGGAACATAAAGCACAATTAACTTTTTAAGAATGCAAATTTAGCGATAATCAATTAATAAGGGTGTAACTTTAGCAATATCTATAACCTTCCCTTAACTCTGTTAACTAACCAGTATATCTGAAGGTATAGTGATTTGTTTTATGATCATTCAGATAATCAAAACTACTCCTTTTCACTTAACTTCCTTCATAAAAATTATTGTGAAAATTTTTTTTCTTTCCAATGGTAATCATATTTTGTTTAATTTTTTAGAATAAAAAGAAAAATTTAAGCAAAAAGTAATAGTTTTGATTACCATTATAAAGATAAAATTATTTAGAGCAACTTTCATGAATGAAGTTTTAAAAAAAGTAGTAGTTTTGATTATCTAAATAATTCCAAAATGAAGTCCTAGACCCTAAAAATAGTAAAATATGCTAGCTAGTTAATGAGGTGGTGGAGGGTTGACGGCGTTATTAAATTTTCACTTTTATTAATTAATTATTGTTAAATTTGCACATTTCAAAAGTGAATTGTACTGGATGTTCATGATCAATGACCAATCACTTTGTTGCTAAATTTGAACCTTTATCCTATTTTAATACACAAATCTTCTTGTTCTCTTCATAATTGGTTGTCATTGCCAATTAGTAAAGCATTTAGAAATTATTTTAATGGTAACACTTTTACACTCAGCGAACACTTGAAAGAAAAGGCACTTTTGCATTTTATGAGACAATATTTCTATAACACATTTACGTTGTATGTTGCACCCAAAATAAGGGAAACTAAACAAGCACTTATATTAACTTCCATGGCAACTGCAGGATTGCGCTGGAGTCATTCTCTCTGCAGCTGAAAGAGGAACCCAGGTTGCTTTGCAGGTAAGAAAGATTTTGTTCGTGTATCACTTTTCGGATAATCTTTTTCTTGTTTTTAAACTTCAGATTGGCAAGTGTAAGTGATTATTTATTTATTTATTTTAACCTTCAAATGTGCAGGCTATACAGTGTTTAGGTGGAAATGGCTATGTGAATGAGTATACGGTTGGTCGTCTTCTTAGAGATGCAAAGCTATACGAGATTGGAGCAGGAACGAGTGAGATCAGAAGAATGATTATTGGACGAGAGCTCTTCAAAGAACATTGACATGATCATCTTCGTTTTAATTGCCTTTTGTCAATTGTTTTAAATTGTCAATTCTCAAAACTATGTCGTTTCGAGTGCTATTCAATGTGATAGCTAACATGAGCTTAGGTGCTCTTTGGCACTGTGCCCTTTCTCCACAGAAAAATTAAATTTCGGTTTGAAATTCCTTGCAGCAGCATAAGTCTGTCCCTAAAAATCCACGTTTCCCTTTGTGAAATTTTACTCCATTTGTAAATCTATATGGAAGTTGATCCTTCAAACGTCCTTGATATTATTTTATGGGTTATTTCATTGATGTAACCCAATGCCTTGAAAAGCAAGTTTGGAATGATCATGTGATTAATCAGCTTAATTTCACTTTTAAGTGAATGATATAAACCAAAAAAAGCGGCCTAGTATACAGTGCTACATAACAACTTCACCATTGTTTCCACAGAAGTTTGAGTATATCATTGAAGGGTCAAGGATAAACTCTTAGCTTGGAAGGCAAACACTCTTTCAATGGAAGGGAGGATTACTTTGGCTAAATCTGTGTTGACATTATTAGAAAATCACATATTAACGAGGAAAATTAGCGACGTCTTTGATATTCTTCTCTAAATAATCCAATTAGTGAGGAATTTAGCGATGCATATAAAATTCCTCTCTAATTTCTAAATTAGCGAGGAAAATTAGCGACGATTTTGATATTCCTCTTTAAATTGCCTAATTAGCGAGGAATTTAGCGATGAATTTAAATTCCTCTCTAATTTTTCAAATCAGCGAGGAATTTAGCGACGACTTGTATATTTATCTCTAAATTTTCCAAATCAGCGAGGAATTTAGCGACCAAAATTAAAGTCCTCTCTAATTTTCGAAATTAGTGAGAAAAATTAGCGACGACTTATATATTTTTCTTTAAATTTTTCAATTAGTAAGGAATTAATTAAAAGTATAGCGACCTAATTTTGATCTTCAAACAACATTTGTAGATCCCTAAGGAGGCCTCTTGGCCTGATTAGGAATTAATTAAAAGTATAGACCTAACTTTGAATTTTGTTATTTCAGTTGAATTATACTGGAATTTCTCTCTTTTCAGCACTCATTTTTCCAACTTTTTTAGCATTTATTCTTAAATTTCTTAGTAGTAAATTTTAAAAATTAGAAAAATTGATGGATTAAAGTGGAGTAATAAAAAATTTAAAAATACTGTAATCTGGTGAAAGTGAGAACAGCGTTCCCTCCAAATTTTGAGCACACGAAACTCAATATTCAAATCTCTCCGCGCTTCCTTGTCACTGTTATAATTCATTATTTTGAGCCTGTCACTGTAATTCACTATTTTAATTTCCTGTTAAAAATTTTGGCTCCGCTCTGCATCTCACTCTCTCGTCTCATCTACCCTAGCTAGTGGCGTCCGGCGGCTCCCTGATATCTCAACGAGGTCGACCACCCATCGGTGCTCTGAGCTGCGTCTTCGACTCTTCGGTTTCATGCCATTCATCCTCTGCCCTGTCTGGCTGTCTTCGAATACTCTTCGCTGTTTAAACCATCCGGCCTTGAGACAGATGGCGGCCGAAATGCGTATGAAAATGGCAGTGATAAAATCTTCAGCTCCGATGGTCCTTTGCTCCCGGACCCAAGCCAAATCGAGGAGTAAGGTTTTGCAAGACGCAGATAGCAACGGTGGGATTTCATGGATCTCATCATTGATCATATTTACTCTCTTTTCCTTCTTCAATTTCTTGTTATGCTATATAATGAATCGATTTTGAATGCTCACGCAATATTTCACTGCCCTAAGATCTTTTAGTCAGAATTCTTATTTGTCTTATGATCTACATAATAATTATATCCTGGTTTTTCTATCCTGTTAAACAGCATCTAAGTGCTAGGTGGCATCTAGATAGTACTAGCTCGAATATCCTGCTAAGAAATCTACCTTCTTATGCAGATATGCTTAGTTGGACAGCTTCAGATTTAATTGATGTTGCTGCTAATGCCGTTGCCTCATTTTTTTCTGTACATACTGGAACGGTTAGGGGACTACGATGGCTCGAAAATTCTAGACTGGTTTCATTTTCCTATTCTCAGGTTGTTGTATTTTATTTTGGGGATGAAGTGTTTCTGTTCTTTCCATGCTTAATGTTGAAAATATTTGTCTTACGAGTCTTCATGGCAAGAGTTATGATTCTTCTTGTGATTAAGTCTTGAATGCTTAACAAATTTATACTTTCTTCAAGAATTTAATTTTTCATCACTGTTCAATTGAAATGAACTTGAAATTTTTGACTTAGGTTAGTGAAAAAACAGGAGGATATATCAACAGGGTTGTTGTGACTTGCCTTCAAAGTGGCCTGAACAAGATGGTCCGAATTATACAAAAGCCACAGCGTGCAACCATAAGAGCTTTAAGAGCATCATCATCTGGAAGGTAAATCGCAAACCATAGTTATTGTTGCCATTATTTTAGAGCAGTGATCCCCAGAATTTTCATACACCAGGGGTAAAATTTCTGCATCTCTATTTTAATGTGTTATTTTTCTTATGCCTTTAATGAGAAAGTAGATGGAAAGCTTTGCTATCATATAACTGATATGGTTAGGTGCATCAACCTTAGCTTCTGCAGTTGTATAATTTAACCATGCATTATACAACCCGATGAAATAAGAATCTGTCATTTGCAAAATGCACAATTATTGGCCTGCCAATTTTACTTGCTCTGGAGGATGATGATGGAGCTCCATCTTTTTGGAGAAAGCCCTCAAGTTCATAGAAGAGCATGGTGGGTTTTATGTTTCTGTTTCTTTGAAGAATTCTTTTAGGGATGTAATTTTTTTGGTTAAGTGTTAGCAGTGATGATTGAATTTGAGGTTTTTCTTTTTGCAAAATACCTCCACTAGATAACACTCCATTGTGGCCTGCTGCTGGATTTGATTGAAGTTCCTATTACACGAGCTTTGTAAAATTTTGAGTTAATCGGCCAAATTAATCTTGCCCTGTAAGCACATCCCTTGAACAACAACATTATATAGTGATACATTTGGTGTGGCCACCTGTGAAAGGAACAAATAACAGAGAGGTCAAAACTGTGTTGTACACATGTACATTAAACTGACACATTTTGTTCTCTTCAATCTTTTCAAAAAGTTGCAAGGCGTCAAAATGCATGTTAGCTTTGTTAAGAGCACTTAGTAAAGCATTAGATGTATATGCATCTGGTTTATGGCCCAACAATCCCATGACATCATAAGCCTGAAATGCTAGTTTGAGTTTCCCTGTATTGCTCGGTGAGTTAATCAATCACAAATATCTATATGATCTTTCTTTTTTCTTCTACCTGTGAAAAGTTCTTTTATCAAAGAGAGAGAGAGAGAACCATTCTTCATGGTTTGTACTAGTCCTAGTGGATGCTACTACTGCTGCTACTATTTTCCCCAAGTTTAGATTGGATAAGGAAGTATGCAATTTTCATAATTTTGATCAGTTGCAATAGAATCTTGATCAGTTGGACATAGATCCATTTCAAGAATCTAAGAAAGCAACACCAATATTATGAAATATTACCTAAAAAATTGGATTATGGAGAAGCACAATATTCAATGTAACAATTAATACTTACCATCATCTCAATATCAGAAAAGTAAGGAATGTTATTATCTTCACCATCATCATCTTCCTCTTCTTCTTCCATATCTAAACTTAAGAGGTTTCCTTCTGATTTAGGAAAATCATTATGTTTATCTGCTTTTGAGTATCCAGAAACCTTAGCTGAAGCTGGAGCATCAATTTCCTGTTTATGACAAGCACCTTCAATAAATTTTTATTCACAAAAAGAACAACCATAAAATTAGTTCACCACAAAGTTTGCATCTAGTTATAAAGCATCCTGAACTTTAAGAATTTAACCTCTTCTTTCAGACACCCATCTGCAGCAGACTTCATTGCCACATGAACTAATCTGCTTTGACTTGGATTGACAATGGCTGTGTGACCCTGTCTTGAAACTGGAGAAAATTGCTTTCTTCCAATATACTCAGTCTTCATTGCAACACCAGCAGGCTGTTGGTTTGGCTTGATGTTAGCCACCAAAGCTGGTCTAACTATCTGTGAAGTTGTGAATGAGTGGGAAGGATTGCCTTCTTTTTTCAAGTTTATCTCTGGTTCTATATTTTGTTGATTACTACAAGAGGAAATTGGAAAACCAACCTCCTTATAGGTTGGTGGAATCTTAGAAGGAACTACCTGAGGCGAGCCAAAATCATCATTGGACGGAATTTCAGGATCCTCTGTGTTCAATACAAAATTTGAGTTAGTTATTTCTTGTTTTTTTATATGCATAAAATGATAATGAAGATAGGTTAATCAAATATAATGGGTAAAAAACCATCACTATTTACGATATCTATGCCTATCATTAACTGTATGTTGTTATTTGTAGGTCAAGTGATGTGAATAAATGTCAAGAAAGCTACGATTCTTAAAAGATCAAATTAGTAAAGTTGGTCTTCCAAGAATCCAAATCCAAATCACTGAATAATGATTATATTGGTTGGAGCTTTTAACGTTTATATGTATTTTTTCAACTTTGAGACTTTTATCAAACATTAGAGTGTATTTATGGTTAAAGATACAATGTACTTGATATTACTATTTAAAATTTGCTTTTTGGGTCAATTTTGATTAAACAGGTTTTGTTTATAAAATATTTCTGTAAATGCGTATTTGATTCATATTTAAAATTAGCGACGGATTTAACGATAAAATTGTCAAATATAGTGATGCTAAATATATATAATTGCCCATTTTGCTATTGAATATAACGCATTTAGCGACGGAAAAGTAAGATCTAATATTCTAATTATCGAGGGAAAAAGGAAATTTAGCGACGGAAAAGTAAGGCATAATTTTTAATTAGCGACGGAATTAGTGAGGGAAAAAGGAAATTTAGCGACGGAAAAGTAAGGCATAATATTCTAATTAGCGACGAAATTTAACGACGGAATTAGCGAGAGAAAAAAAAATTTAGCGACGGAACTAGAAACGGAAAATTCCATTGCTAAATCCGTCGTTAATTCCCTCGCTAATTAGCGACGGAATTGTCTGTCGCTAAATTAGCGACGGAAATTTCCCTCGCTAAATCCGTCGCTAATTAGCGACGGAAAAAATCTGTCGTTAATTCCGTCGATAAAAAATCCGTCGCTAAATTTGACAATTCCGTCGCTAAATTTAGCGACCCTTGTTTTAGCGACAGATTTTTTCCGTCGTTAAATATAATTTTTCCGTCGCTAATTCCATCGCTAAAATTGATTTTTCTGGTAGTGATATCAACGTTACTCTATTTTGAAACTTTCGGTGCAGCATTATTCCTAAAATAATTTATGGGACAATACAAAAAACTTTTAGGTAAATTTAGACCTTAACCACTTTTTTTATATTTTGAAGTGCCTTTAAACATCATTTAGAAGAAGACAGTGATAGATGAATATTTTCATTTTATATTTTATTTTCCAATAATAGAATACTATAATTAAGAAAATCAAAATTATATAAAATATAGGTTATCTGATCCGATGCAAAAGATATACATATATACATACATATATAGGGTTAAGATGCAATTTTAGTACAAGAGTTTTTCATCAAAAACATTCACACAATTATGTTTTGATGTAAAAGTAGACACAACCTTTTCAAAATGATCCGTTATAATGCTAGAGAGAGAACAATTGGATCCCACATAAAAAAGATACTGATGTGTGGATAATGAAGTTACTAAAATTTCACTATTTCTAAAAGACTATCTGTTTTTACACCATTTGAAAACTTAAATATACTAGACATCCATAGCATAGCGAAAAACTTTATTGCTAAAATTGTACTGAACTTATCTGTATGCATTAAAAAGTTTCTTGCATTTAACATTTATGTTGATCAAAATGGTCTCAACTCTCAACCACAACAACCAAAAGTTGATTTTCCATTGCTATTCGGTAAATTATGTTGCAATTATTGTTGTATCAGAAACAAGGGCATTGAAAAATTTATAGTGATGGATTTGCAAAATTTTCTCCACAAAAATGTTTCAATAAAGCTTATGATAAATTTTCGGCTAAAGTATTTTCCAATGAAAATTTTATCTAAGTTTTTTAGGTTAAATTATACAAACTTTCCATAAACTTTGTCATATATAAATAATTTTCCTAACTTTTAAAACTCTATAATAGACATTCACGAACTTTTAAGTTTATGTAAATAACTCGTACTATTAGTTTTGTTCACTATTTATCTATGCATATCTTAAAATTTAAGGAGTTTATCCGTATATAACTCAAGTTTGAAAGAATTATATGCATACAACAATAAAGTTTAGTTTAAATGGTATAAAATTTATAGTTACGGGGATATTTGTTTATAATTGAAATTCTGTGGTGGTTATTATTAAGTTTGAAATATTAAGGTGGTTATCAGTAAATGATTCTAAATTTAGAGAAGTTTCAAGTAATTTTGTCCTCTTTAAACCATTGTGTGTGCCCATTTAACATTAGCATTTACTCGTCTTTAATTAGGAGAAGCAGAAGATTCAAAGTCATGAAGACACACACACACACACGTCCAAAATTCAATATATAATTATGATAACAAATATATGTCTTATTAGATACTTAGTTATTCATCTAACTTCGAAAGCAATCTTTGCTTGTTCCATGTCAAGATCAAAGGAAGAAAATTCAATTATTCTTTCTTACATTTAGAATAAAAAATTATATAATTCATTAATTTATAAGATTCATTATACGTAGAAAATAGCTATTGGTTGTTAAGAATTGTGAAAAATATAGTTGACGAAGTCTCAAGGCAGAGAACGATTTTGTTATGAAGTGGTTCATAAGCATTTGAGTGTATTATTATTATAAAAATCTGAATTGACTTAGAAAATAATTAGTCTTTGTCGCCGCTTGTTTCTATTTTCCAAATGAATGAAATGACATTTTCATTTTCTTTCTTTTTTGTCTGCTCTCTCTTTTCTTGGTGCGTGTCGCTATCATTTAAAATTGATTATTCCTGTCAAAGTAAAACATACGTAACAATTATAAGTCAGTGAAATGAACACATTTTTAATGCGATTTTTATGGATAAAAATGATGTTAAAAGGATTATCTTTATCTAGGAACTATGTTTAAAATAAAAAAATAGCTCATAACACTAACAACATTCAAATTCGATGTACTTGTCTACATAGTCCAAGAGACATAATTTAATTTTAGGGTTAAGGTGAAAGACTTCACTAAGAGTATAGAGCATAGGAAGTTTTCAAATCGTAGCAATATTGCCCCAGTCGTTATCAATGTTAAGTTTGACTATTAGTTAACCAAATATACTAAGTTAGCAAATTCATGTGTTATCCTTATCATCCTTATTTTAGATTAATATGCAAATTTGCTCGGAAAGATTTCATTTAAAAGCATTAGATATCAAAAAGTTTTTTTGATTCAATATTACTTCAGAAGTCTCTAAATTGTAGTAATGTCATCTTGGTCATTATACATACTTAATTTAACGGTGAGTAGACCAAATATGTTGAGCTAACAGAGTGAACAGTAAAGAAGAGCACTGGATGGAGGAGTAGCTCATGTTCGCCAAAGAGTATTGAAGAAGAAGATTCAATTGCTGGATGAAGAAGGCACTAAGGGATATTGCCGTGAACAAGGTCGTCAACAATTTTTTGCTGCCATACTTTAGCAATCTTGAAATGGGCGAGTACCATTTTTATTTTCTTTTCTTGCACACGATACTTTCACCTCGATCATCTTATCTGCTTTATGCATGATGCATTTTTTAAAATATGTTTCCTTTTCTAAATCTGACTTTAAAATATTGAAGTGAATGACACATGTAGATCCTCCAATTCATCATATTTGGTTAAGCGGTCAAACTTAATTAAAATATGGATAATGAGCTAGATGTCATTTCCATGACTTGGAAACTTTCAGGATGATATTGAATCAAAATAAACTTATGGATGCCTAACGATATTGAAATGAAACTTTTGGGATAGATTTACATCTCAAAAAGTAAAAAAAAATGACATGGATGATATATGAATCTCCCAACTTAGCTTTTTTATTCAACTAGCGGTCAAATTTAACGTAGATAGTTATCGAAACAATATTACTTTAATTTGAAAACTTTTGCGGTGACATTGAACCCAAAAAAACCTTTTGGGTGCCTGACACTTCTGAATAACAACTTCTGAAGTAAATTTGAACATTAACTTTAATTTCAAATATAAGACTACTATGAAGTCGTTTATAGTAAAGCTTTTAGTGAATTCAACGAAAGACAAACAAAAATTGAGTGCAAAAAAGGTCAGACAGCAAAGTGCACACAGTACCTTTTATTTTATTCCTTCCCCTCTCTCTTAAATTTATTAAATATGTTTTGATCTTTGAACTTAATGTTCCCTATAATTATGATTGATAGTATACATAGCATCAACAAATATGATGATTTGATATTCTCATCGTATTGCAAAACTCAAAATCAATATAACGGTAAAGGCAAATTAGAAAAGATAAATTAGTCATCAAAAAAGTATCTAAGAAACCTTTTTCACAAATGTTCATGAGAAAATTCCCTTCTTTAGTATTCATTACTCTTTGATTATATCAAAAGATTTCTCTCAATTTTTGTTGTTGAATTTTCTCGATTATCTATTTAAGAGAGCTTTCATTTAGAATTTTCTTTTAGAAAAGAGCTTTCCATGATTTTCGTCTTCATTATGACAAAGAACTTTTACTCTAGTCTTCTCCTACCCCTATTAACTGGGCTCCATGTAGCTTGATCGATGCATTCATTGGCCTTCTTTAAATATGTTCAAACCACTTCAAACAATTTTTTACCATGTTTTCTTCACTAGGCGCCACTCCAACCCTTCCTTGAATTACTAACGGTTTGTTGGATCAAGTGGTAAGCGGCTTGTTCAAGTTTAAGCAAGGTATCGAGTTCGAGTCCTTGTGTATGCAGTAGCCACCGTTGGAAGACTCACCCACCATTTTCAGGTGCACGACGCGGGTCAGGTCCGGATTAGTCGGGGCGAAGCTCTGGATACCGGACGGGAAACCAAAAAAAAAAACCCTTCCTTGAATTTGCTCATTACGAATCTTATCTTTCATATGACAACACATCCATCCCAACATTCTTATTCCAACTACCCTCACTATATGTTCATGTATCCATTTTAAAGACTAACGTTCACTACCATAAATCATTATCAGTCAAATATCAGTATGATGAAACTTTCGTTTTACTTTATTAGGTACATTTTGATTACATATAATTCGGCTTCTTTTCTCCATTTAAACAACCCAACTTGAATTCTTTGATTAACATCCATTAATTTTACCATCTTTCTATAAAATTGATCCCAAATATATGAACTTTGTTACTTGTGTAATCCTTGCTCTTTCCTCAATTATAAAACTATTAATCTATGTTTATATATAGTCTATAGATTAGGACCTAATAAAAACTACGAGCACCTAATAGGACTTATATAGTTATATTTAATATTAATTAAACTTTTAAACTATAAACTTATAAATTAATTAAAATAATCAAATTTTTATGATTTTTTTTTAAAAAGGATTAATGTGTGAATTTACCTGTAAGTTTTTACTCAAGAGCACTAGACACCTAGAAGTTTTTTAGTTTTCAATAACACCTCAGAAATTTGACTATCAATTGATTAAATATGTTACATTGGCCATTATGTAGGTTCAATTTGACTATCAATTGATCAAATATGTTGAATTGGCAGGTCTATATGTCATCCAAACATTTTATCTTTCTTTTTTTGTTAATATGTAAATTTGCCTCAAAAGTTTCTATTCAAGATAGTTTGGCATCCAGAAGTGATATTTTGGGTTCCATATCATTTGGAAGTTTCCAAATCTTAGTAATATCACCATGTCATTTCCATATTAAGGAAAAATATTTTATTGTAATACCTCTCTTATCTCCGCTTTATTACTTATTACAAACCTGAACTAATTACTTGAAGCCTTTAGATAAGTTAGAATCACTACAAAAAAAGTCATATTAGCAACGGTTATTTTATATACCGCTACACATACATGTGTTAGCTGTTTACACAACCACTGCAAAACAGAGTGGTAAGCGGTTTAGTAGCGGTTCTATAGAACCATGACGTACATAGTAGAAACCGCTACTAAAGTTGTAGCGTTTGTGATAAACCATGGTAACATAAACACGAACGAGGGGATGACGTGCGCACATTCGTAGCAGATACAAAACCGCTAATAAATTAGTGAAACGCGGCTGTTGAGCTTGACGTTTGCTGCTGTTAAGAAACTGATACTAAAATAAAATGGAAATTCCTGCCTAGGGCTGGAATATTTTCCCTCCACAAATCTGTAGCGGTTTTCCAAACCGCTACTAAGTTAGAATGCAAATTCATGCCATTTATTTTAAGGAGCGGACAATTTTCCCTCGAGAACTTTGTAGCGGTTATAAAACGGCTACAACTTACAGTGAATTTTTTTTTAAAAAAAATCGAATTTTGTAGTGGTTGCAAAACCGCTACTAAATATGCTAAAAATATTAAAAAATAAAAGTAGTAAAATAAATTTTAAAATAGAAATCACGGTACTATATAATTGTTTAATTTTTTTTGGAGATAATTAAAATTTTTTTACACTTTTTAAATTACTACTAACTACTCAACATATACAATATGAGTTTTAAAAAAATATTAAAAAAATAACTACAATTTAAATAAAATATGACAAAATAAAGTGATAACATGAAATACAAAAATGAAAAATAAAGTGAGATAAAAAATAAAAACCAGTAAACAAAAACTATAAAATTTTTTACACTTTTTAAATTACTACTAACTACTCAACATATACAACATGAGTTTTAAAAAAATATTAAAAAATAACTACAATTTAAATAAAATATGACAAAATAAAGTGATAACATGAAATACAAAAATGAAAAATAAAGTGAGATAAAAAATAAAAACCAGTAAACAAAAACTATAAAATTTTTTACACTTTTTAAATTACTACTAACTACTCAACATATACAACATGAGTTTTAAAAAAATATTAAAAAATAACTACAATTTAAATAAAATATGACAAAATAAAGTGATAACATGAAATACAAAAATGAAAAATAAAGTGAGATAAAAAATAAAAACCAGTAAACAAAAACTATAAAATTTTTTACACTTTTTAAATTACTACTAACTACTCAACATATACAACATGAGTTTTAAAAAAATATTAAAAAATAACTACAATTTAAATAAAATATGACAAAATAAAGTGATAACATGAAATACAAAAATGAAAAATAAAGTGAGATAAAAAATAAAAACCAGTAAACAAAAACTATAAAATTTTTTACACTTTTTAAATTACTACTAACTACTCAACATATACAACATGAGTTTTAAAAAAATATTAAAAAATAACTACAATTTAAATAAAATATGACAAAATAAAGTGATAACATGAAATACAAAAATGAAAAATAAAGTGAGATAAAAAATAAAAACCAGTAAACAAAAACTATACAATATGAACAAATAGTAAAAGAAACTAGAAAAACATATAAACAAAATAACAAGTAAAGAGGAAAAACCACAAAAGCAAAAAATCATAGAAGAGAGCAAACGTTTAAGGAAGTACGAAGTGGCAGCGAGTGAAATGAAAGGGGGAAAGGGTATGGCAGCGATGTAATGAAAGGGGGAAGGGGTATTTATAAGGTGTCCGGCTTGAACTAACAGCAGTTTAGGTCACGTTATTTTGCAGCGTTTTATCGTAACAGTGGTTTAGGTCACATTATTTTGCAGCAGTTTAATTAGTAGTGGTTTCTTTTGTAGCGTTTTGCCAACAGTTGTTGCAGCAATTATAACCTTTGGAGGCAGTTTTAGAATCGCTACAAATACGTGATCTATGAAAAATAAAATATATTAGGTACCTGATTTATTTATTCATCTTCATAATCCCTAACAAGGGGTAAATCTTTGTCTCCTTGGGGAAGAAGTTTTGAAAAGCAATATGATGGAATGGCTCCACCTCTTGTGTCAACTGTTCATCACTATCACCCATGTCATAAATATATCTGGGCTTAAGATGAACAACCATACTCCAATCACTATGATTCTGATCTTCAACATAATAAACTTCTTGTGCTCTGATGCTAGAATATATGGCTTATCATCTTAAGAGTCGCCTGTGTGAATGAGCCTTGAGAAATTTACAGATGTGATGCCCAGTTCATAAGTAGTTATTCCACGAGGAGTTGTCGTATTTGCCCAGGAACACTTGAATAGTGTGACGGTGAATTGACCCTAATAATTCAGTTCGTTGATATCAACCAGTTTTCCTTAGTAGGGGACAAATCCAAAACGTATGTCACTGTCACTTGCGCTCGCATAACTTCTTGTATTAAAGGTCCCAAAAACCCTAGAATTTTGGGTGAGAGAACCTTGATCGCATGAAACTGTGTAGAACTTGAATACATTGGCGTTGTATGCGGTAAACCTTCTCACATACTGGAGCGGGCCAATGGTAAGACTTGTCAAATCAACTGGGTGGGGGTTGTTGTCATTGTGTATTCGGCGTACAAAACAACTTGGAATTCTCTATGCACTTCTATCAACCTCAACGGACATTTGTGCCTGATACATCATTGATGCTTGACATAACTTCTGAAATCTCTGTCATGATTAAACAAATATGATATGAGTTGGTAAACATACGTTAAATTAATAAAATAATAGGTTGGTATTGATACTCACTAAATGAAAGGATCAACTTAACTGCAGTTGATGATGAGATGTTGGTGTGCCTGTAGAATCTCATTAGGAGTGAGGTTGAAGTATTGGTGTCCTCCAACTGCTCTCCCAACTGGAGGGAACTATTGGGATTATAATGTACAAGCAGCAGAAGAAATGATTACAAATTGAATTTTCTAATCCCACGTATGGATCTGCCAAAGGTGTTTAGACCGAGGAGATAGTGTAATACCTTTCCGGTTCTTGAATTTACAGCTTCCTTTGCGTTTGGTTATCTTTTGGTTCCCAATGCACATAGCCTTTAATAGCTTTTCGCATTCTAGCACACGATCTGAAGGAGCCGACGGCTCTGATAGTCTCCCTCTACTGGATCCACACGAACATTTTCCAACAATTGTAGCGTGCTAGCGCTTCTCATGTCTCACTCTCTCTAGGGTTCATGTGGCTCGCAATCAAAATCAAATTGAAATTGCAATGGGATTGAAATTAGATGTTCCAACTAGATGAAATTCAACACATGCAATGTTTGATATTGCAATTAGATAACATCGTGCTTTTACTACCTTAGGCTTCCATGATTCTCATTTTCATCATTGTCCAACAAATGAAGAGTAGTTTAAGAGTAGAGGCGACATGCTCATTATTGAAGCCATTTACAGTTATTACAAACTTGATGTATTAGTCAACATATTCCACTTCTAACATGTACTTCACAAAAATATCACAAATTGGGTTACTCTTAAAAACACATGTGCATGTGATAATTCTATTAATATTCAAGATATGGCTATGAGAATGCTTGACAAGTTTGATAAATGCTAGAGTGATTATAGTATTATTCTTGTACTTGCTTTCATCATTAATCCTTAGATGAAGCTTGATACAATAAAGTTTACTTTTGCAAAACTTGATCCATCAAATTGTTCTAAGAGGTTTAAAACATTAGGATAAAATTGTATTTTTTTATGAGTATAAAAATGTGGGCTCAAGATAGCATCATCTCCCCCAATTCTTGGCTTAGATTATGAATGCAAATATTTGGATGTTTTTTATATAAGCTTTAAATTCCAAAATAGTAAATGTCTTCCTTTAATTTTATTTTCATTGAACCTTCCTCTACTAACTTATCATATGATGCAGGATTATATTACATTCAAGAGTTAACACACATCAGCAGTGATAAAGTTTGAACTAGACTTCTATTTTGAAGAAGACACTCTTGATCCTAGATTGTGTGCAAGATTTGATGTTTTATAATATTGTAGGACTAACTCATCTTGATTTCCTTTTTTTAAAGATGTCATGTGATATTCTTAGCATTCTAATTACTAATTTTGTAGTGAATCAGCTTTTAGCATTGGTTCATGAGTTCTCATCCAGTATCAAAGTTGTCTTCTTCCAATGAATGTTCAATCTCTTATTTGTAATTGCAATTCAGTTCTTGGTTTTCCATGGATTGGTATTTATCAACAAACATATTTGCTTATTTATCAACAAACATACTTGCTTATTTATCTCATTAACATTATTTTCTTTTTCCAAAGTGTAATTAAACTAACACTTGTTTTTCATTATGTGTAGCAAATACATAAGAACTTGAGGAAAATGAAAAGGTGATATGGAAGAGCAAGGAGATTAAGAATCTCCCAAGAAATCACCACAATATCTCACAAAACGCCACAAGGTATTCAACCCAAAACACTAAAAAACAAGCAATGCTCACTCGATATAAACCATTTTATAAAATAGACATGAAATATTAATACACTCTTCATTCCTATATGTAAGTATAATTTTTTGATAGGGTTGGCATTTTTGTGAGTTACACTTCCTACATGTCTGAAATTTTAATTCTTTTTTTGTCAACGTCTGAAATTTTAATTCATTTCTTCATTTTAATCCCATTGATTGCATGTCTTCGTTTGAATTATTATTTTCTCTTTTAATACATT
>JANTPZ010150854.1:0-15856 GCA_025593235.1 Vachellia pachyceras | reverse complement strand
ATTGATATCATGCGGTTGCCACCTAAGAAGACGTTCAAAGTTGGAGCACTTGGGAACTGGGACCCTAGGCTGGAACCGGATGTCACAGTTTATAATGCCGTAAGTTGTAGTTAGTGAATAATTTGTGCAATAGATGGCATTTTTACTTCTTTCAATTCTTTGAAGGTTTTTCTTAGATTGAATTGAATGGACTTTGGTCCAACTTTTTAATTTATTGAGAGCATAAGTTGAAGCTCTGATGGAAACTTGGATGTATTTGATTATATAGGAAGAATTGCACCTCTTCAATGGCACTTAGAAGAGGAAAATCAATATATCACAGGCAATTACCTCCTATTACTGCAGATAAATCACTCTTGAAACTGGAGAAATTGTGGAAAACCAGAATGAAGACCCATGCGTGGAACAAAAAGGAAATTTTTGATATAGACAAATGCACCATTGAACTTCAAATAATTCAAATTTAGTCATATCAATCACATAATAAACAAAAACAGCTAAATCATGCAGTCTGAAAAACATTATTCACAAGCTAAGACTTACAATTTGGCTTCTTACAGAATTTATATATTAATAGATAACAGCAGAGAGATCGAGCAAGCAAAGCAAATGACAGAACTCCCTTGACTTTCAAGAGGTCAGATAGTGCCCGACAACACTAAAATTCTTGCCTGCCTCACCTCTACAAAGCTGCAGCCTGTGAACACCCACTCATTTCCATGTAGACGCACACACCACAAACAAACAAAATACAGATGCACCAGCTTAGTGACCACTTTTGGGATCACTTCCTGTCCACTCCTAGCTCCTCTCCCAGTCCGAGCATACACATTTCCCCAACATATGGGTCTTTGGTCTATCCTCTAGTGTAGACTTGGCCCAATAGACTATTTGGGTTTCCTGCAAGTCTCACGTTGTCCTCAAGGTGAAATTCAGGGAATTGATTTGCTATAACTTCAGTATTCTCTCAAATGCTATCACTACCAGGAAGATTCTTCCATTTAATGAGAGCTTGAGTTCTGCTATCCTCCATCTTCATACTCTTTGGCTAAACTTGCAGTTCCAGCTCCTCAGATAGGATTGGAATTGTTAGGCTATAATGGAGGGAAGCATGGATTTTTTAGAGCTGGGACACATAAAAAATGGGGAGAATTTGGTCCATGCAGGTAACTCCTGCTTGCAGGCTACCTTCCCACACTTTTCCAGCACTTTGAAAGGTCTGTGAAAGAACTGCCTAGATGGTGTATGGTTTCTTGAGTTTGGCAGAGCAAGTGTGATTTACCTGCACCATGTGTAATTTGCTGTGTTTCATCTGTAATAATAATTACTAAAAAAACGATCCATAAAAATTGAAGGAAAAATTTCTCATTACCTTTGTAATCAATGTCTCCTGTTTGTAAGGCTTAAGTTTGGGATAAACCATGTCTCCCACATCAAAAAACTCATCCTCCCTCCCCTTCTTATCTGCTTACTCTTCAATACGCTCCTGTGTTTGCTCCAAATGGGACTTGAGTTTATCTAAGATCTCTTTCTTTTTTATATCTGTTTATTCACCTCTTCTACCAATCAGATAGAGAAAATTGTGTAGCTTTTATATATTTGATTATATTGGAAGAATTACGCCCCATCAATGACAATGGAAGAGGAAAATCAGTGTAAGCATAGAAGCTAATCTCATGGGAAAACTAGAGAAATCATGAGAAAATAAAAGTGAAGAGATAAGGTAAAGAAAGCAAGAGAACTATGTTTTTAGAAGCTAGGGTCTCTCCCATTGATAGGATACCAGTTTATTAGTTTATTTTAATTATTTAATTTTAATCATTTATATGTGGTGGGTCAGTTTGTGGAGTCTGTGTTAGCAAAGAAATAGGAGCATTAACATGTTGTTAATGAGTGAGGAGTTAGTTGTTTAGTTAGTGGGAGTTCATGTCCGTGAGTTTAGGAGAGGTAGTTTATAATTCTGGTTCTATAAATATCCCAGCCATATGTAAGCAAAAGCATGAATGAATGAATCAGAATTTATTTCCAGATTGGAGATTCTCCTTTCTTAGGTTTCTATGATCTTTTAGGAGTGAGATTCTCACTTCTAAAGAGAGTAGGAGAGATTAGTAAGTTTCTAGATTCTGGGAACTTACCACCCATCCTCACCTGCCCCCCACCCAGCGCTAAAACACCCACTCTGCTCCATCCAAACATCCATACACCCACAAACAAACAAAAGTTAGGTGTGCCAGCTCAGTGCCCAATTTTGGGACTGCCTCATTTCCCATCTTAGCTGTCCTTGCATGCCCCTTTCCCCACCTCTTAATGGATTGATCTTTGGTCTTTCTTTTGGTGTGGATTCAATCTACTTGACTACTTGGCCCATGAAGTGCTAATGCCATATTGTCCCAATGGTTATATTCACTTAATACAATTTGATAATTTTTTTAATAGTTGAAGAGAGGGATATTCAGAATTGTGCAAGCTATAGAGGGATAAAACTTATGAGTCGTACAATAAAGTTATGGGAAAGGGTGATTGAACATTGGTTAAAATTGGAGATTTTTATTTTTGAGAACCAATTTGGATTTATGCTAGGAAAGGCTATGGTAGAAGCGATCTATCACCTAAGAGGATTATGGAAAGCATTGGAGTAAAGAAAGAAACTTGCATGTTTTGCATTGATTTTGATTAGGATTATGATTGTGTACTGAGAGAAGTGTTTTGGAAAGCTTTGGAAAAGAAAGGTGTTCATATTGCACATATGAAAGCTATACAAGATATGTATGAGGGGGCGACGACTAGTATAAGAAATTTTGGAAATGAGACAGAATTTTCCTATAAAGATCGTCTTTAAGCCCTTAGATGTTTGATTTGATTTTAGATGTTCTAACAAAGCATATCCAAGTGGAAATTTCCAAATGCATCCTTTTTGCTGATAAAGTTATTAAATGAGACTTTTTAGTGAACAATATATCCAAAAATTTGCTTGTTGATAGAGATAGAGTGTAATGGCCCGTGCATCTATTTGGCCAATCCCATCTTGCTGGAATAAGCTTGTTGTTTTTGTAATTGATGAAGAGAGGAGAAGATAGGTATGTAGGACACGTGGAACCTTTTTTCATGCACTGTTTCAAAGCTAAGGAGGTGCCCAAATAAAATGCTGAACTGGAATAATTTTGACTATATCATTCATGAGGGACCTTCTAGCTTGCTGAGTCACTTTGGCTTCCTTTGTCCTCTTGCATTTTGAAAAATAGTTGGTCTCTTTAAATGGATGTTCTTGGCAAAAGGCATCATGCTTGCATTTCAACACATCATATTTGCATGCCCTTTTCTTTAGTGGGGTGTTTGATTGTGTCTTGATTACATAAGTTGGAGCAAATTTATTTATACTAGTAGTTATTTTGTTTCTATGATTAATTGTTAGATTCACATCCTTTGCTAAGTAATGCTCTGTTGTAAAAATTAGTTTTTTTTTAATCAATCTGGAGTTGATTTGTATTTCATATATCAATTGGGCAAGCAGGTCCTCAATGCTTGTGTTCAGCAGAAACAGTGGGAAGGAGCTTTTTGGGTTTTACAGCAGTTAAAGAAGCAACGTCAGCAACCTTCTGCTACAACTTATGGCCTTGTCATGGAGGTAATCATGGCCTCTAGTTTCTTTATGTTTTATATTATTGCACAATCATCGTTTGTCTTAGTAATCAATTTGTAAAGTGAAATTTGGAATTTTTAATTTACATTTTTGTGAGAATCCAAGGAGGGTGGATGAAGTATCCTCTAAGATTAATGAAAAGTGTAGCAGGGAAAAAACTATACCAACAGAAAACAAAAGTCTGACCCGGGAATAGCAGGAAGCATCTTTTAAAACCTCTCGCATCATGCTTTTGCCAAATAACTGTACCAGCTCACAACTCCTCAGACATTTTCTATAACTTGATTGTGACTCAGAATCAAGTCCTAATGTAGTTGGGCGAACCCTAAAATCAAGACAGAGAAGAGCTTGTTCCAAAGCTGCTAAGCGACTTGTCAATGTAAAAAAGTGGCTGTTAAATCCAGGACTTTCAAAATAAGTCACAAATGTATTGATAATATTTCTTTTGCATTAATATCAGAATAAGGCGTTGTTTGGTACATGGTAAAGTACAAGGAATGGGACAACATTTTGCAATGTCTATTCTATCCATATGATTATTTGTAGAGAGGAGTCGAAAATATTCTTGTGCATTTCATTGATTCTGAACAAGTGGGTATGTACAGCAGAGGCTAATCAATCTAGGCTGAAAAATAGGGGTACAGAGAGATACAAGGTATAACAATAAAAGGGTTAAGGTCCATTTTTTGTCTGGAAGTTTTCACCCAGGAGTGCTTGGCACCTGAAAGTTTTTTTGGTCCAATGGTACCCTGTAAGTTTTCAATATGAGCAATATCACCCTAGAAGTTTAAAATAGGACCAATGTCACCTTTGATGTTAAAGAATATTAAGTTTAACCATTGTCATATATAGTTTGATCGTTAATAAACAGTTGCCATTTGAGTCTGTTAAGTTGGGGCAAAATTGCTTATTTTTTTAAGTTCCAGGGTAAATTTACACTCAAAAAACTTGCGGGTGTTAAGCACTCCTGAACAAAAACTTCCGGGGTAAAATTGGACCTTAACCCAAAATAAAATCCTATCAATCTCTAATAAATGTAAGTATTTGGATATTAAATATTGGATAGTCCCCATCAGGTTGGATCATAGATGTTAATCATGTCCAACTTGCCAGCAAAAGACTCAAATTTGTCTCAAGCTAGCCCTTTGGCCAAAACATCTGCAGTTTGCTCTTTGGTAGGAATGTAAGTTAGGCTGATAATACCATCGTCTATTTAAAAGTAAAAGCAGACCAATTGTTGTATTGTTAAAAAAATTAAAGAAACCTGTAGCTAATGCTGTATTTTTACTAGCTACGAATGCAATTGCATGTATAAATGTTGGTTTGGCTGTCATTGATAATAAATTTTTGCTCTTCAATTTGTTCATACCTGAGCAGGTGATGTTTACATGTGGCAAGTACAATCTAGTTCATGATTTTTTTATGAAAGTTCAGAAGTTTTCTATTCCCAATTCATTGACATATAGAGGTACGATAATGTATTTTCAATATGAATATGAAATCATTTAATTTTGAGATGATTTTGATCTTGACCGTGATGTTACATCCAGTTCTTGTGAATACACTATGGAAAGAGGGCAAAACTGATGAGGCTATATTGGCTGTGCAAGATATGGAAAAACGTGGAATTGTAGGCTCTGCTTCTCTTTATTATGACCTTGCCCGCTGTCTTTGTGCAGCTGGAAGATGTAGTGAGGCATTGATGCAGGTAGTTTTCATACAACTTAATTTCTCACAGTTGCATTTTTAGGTTTTTATTTCCGGGGTCTGGAAGTTGGGAGGGGCTGAAGGTTTTTTTTTGTTTCTTTGAAGATCATGCTTTTCTTTGAAAATGAGTGCATTTAAGTGACACAGGGGGGGGTGTTCTAACAGGACAGAAGTCAGGATTTTTTGGCTGATGGAGAATAGTCAGGTTGGCCCCTAAACTACTTATTATACCTGTAGACGAGGGTCAAAATCAGAGAAAAAACTCTCAGAATATCTTAGTTCTTATTAGATCGCTCGGTTACCCTCAATTTTGAGTGACACAATATTGATAAATATTCTTGAACTTTTACAAGCCTACTTCTATCCAAATGGTGATTCAATTATGGAATTTAAAGAGTTTTTGTATGCGATAATATATACATACTACAAGGCTTGATCACAGAAAGTGTTGCTCATCCTATGACAGGTCGAGAAGATATGTAAAGTCGCAAACAAGCCACTCGTAGTGACCTACACAGGCTTAATTCAAGCATGTCTGGAACCTAAAAACATCCAAGATGCGGCATACATTTTCGAAAAAATGAAGGATATTTGCTCCCCAAATCTTGTTACTTGTAACATGATGATTAAAGCTTACTTGGAACATGGGATGTTTGAGGAAGCAAAAGAATTGTTTGAGAAAATGTCAGAAAACACAAATAATGTGAAGAGAAATTCTGATTACAAAGTTGTGGTGATACCAGATATTTACACATTCAACACCATGTTAGATGCATGTTTTTCAGAGAAGAGATGGAATTATTTTAACTATGTCTACAACAAGATGCTAAACCATGGTTATTGCTTCAATCCGAAACGTCATCTTCGAATGATACTGGAGGCATCAAGAGCTGGAAAGGTGATTTTCCTTTTAACTGCTCTATTTGTGTGTTTGCGGTTCATTTATCATTCTTGGAGTAGTGAACATGTACGCTGGCTCATGCGGGTAGTTGAGGGTATATGCTTGATAGTTCAGAGTTAATTGAAAATAGATAAGGTGTTTTCAGCAGGCCTACTTGGCAAGCCAACAAAGAGGAGCAATACTATTGTGTTTCTGAATATATATGTGTTCCTTTTGTGGTGATGACTGATTAGCCATTTTTTGTATAATAGGTCCTGTTCCGGTATGACATTTTATGCTCCTAAACTTTCATTTTGTAATAACTTATGCTACTAAGAGTAACTCTGGCCAATTTTAAAACATTTGTCACAATTTTTTTTTGATGAAGTTGTTAAATATATTGATTGACAAGAAAGATTTAATTTTAAATTGTAACTAAACAATTAAATGAACTACTTATGATCATGTTCGCCATGTTACTTTCACCCCTTTTTCGTTTGTCTCTCATTAGTTATAAGCTGGAAATTGGTGGAAACCCGTTAGACATTCCATCGACTAATGAGAACTTTGAATGTTTGCCAGGAAGGGCCTATTGAAACGACGTGGAAGAACTTGATCCAAACAGATCGTATTATTCCAGCTACTCTGATAAAGGAAAGATTATGTATGAAGCTTGAAAAGGATGATCATGTTGAAGCCATTGGATGCATCACCAATGATCTCCCCAAAGACTTGCAGGCATTTTCTAAGCTGTCTTGGTTGAAACTACTGAAAGAAAATGCTCAACGCTTTCGGAAGGATACACTAGTTAGGTTAATGGATCATGTAAACGCCCTAGTTTCGAAAAGTAGCCTGCCACTTCCAGCACTTGAATCACTTGAAAACCTAATGCTATCTTTGAAGGAATTTTGTACCACTGACCTTAGTGTAACTGACATCAAGCAAGGGGTTAACTCTAGATGAACTCGTGTGTAAATAGCTCCGTGATTGTATTATATGCTTGGTTTTTAACACCACTGGGTAAAATTTAGATGTCAATGGGCACTGCCACACTGTTTTCGGGCATCATCTGGCGGTCAGGCCAGGCCCTTTTGTAGAACAATTTTTTTTAAAACAAATCCGTTTTTGTTTAGTGCTTTTAAGTTTCGATAACAAAAAAAATGTACTAGAAGTTATGTTACAAAGTTTTTGAAACTCGAGTCTTAAATTTTGCAAACTCAAGTTCTGTAACTGACTTTCAAAACCAGATATTGTAACGGGAAGTTTTGAAAAGAAGTTTTGTAATCAAGTTCAAAAACTCGAGTCCTAAATTTTCAAAACTTGAAGTTCCATAACGTGCGTACAAAATTGGAAGTCAAAACTTGAGGTTTTAAATTCAAGTTTTCACATCACATTATAAAACTCGAGTTCCATTTTCACAAAACTCGAGTTTCGTAGAATTGACAACGAAAATTGGAAGTTTTGAATTCAAGTTACACAAAACTCGAGTTCCAGGTTTTCAGAACTCGAGTTCTACAACTATTGCTCAAAACTTGAATTGAAAACTGGAAGTTCTGACTGGAAGTTATCACAAAACTCGAGTCCTCTGTTTATCAAACTCGAGTTCCATGTCTTCCAAAATTTTATCAGTTCAAAAACTTGATGTACAAACTCGAGTCCTCACTGGAAGTTTTTCAGAACTTGAGTTCCTGAGATTCAAAACTCGAGTCTCGAGAACCTTTTCAACTGAACAGTTTTTCACACGTTTTAGAACTCGAGTCCTCATTTCCATAACTTGAAGTTTTACAACTGGACTTCAAAACTTGATATCAAAACCTGAAGTTTCAAATAAAAGTTTTTCAACTATACTTCAGAACTTTCACTACAAACTGAGTTGCAAATAAAAGTTACACTACAGGGTTTTAAACTCAATGTATTGAAACTCGAGTTGTGAGATGTAAAGAACTCGAGTTCTCTATTCTCTGACATGGCTTCTAACATAGCTACGCAAAGCGAGTACCGGAGCTTTCCGTTTTTGTGCTGGGACATTTTGAATATTACCTGCCCTCATAAATGCGTTTAAGCTCTTTCATTAAACTGGCCTGAACGTCCCAGGAATGAAGTGAAGCATTTATGGCTTTCGGCACGACAGTTGAGCGCATTTAATGAAGCATTTATGACAGACGAACAAACGAAGCTTCTATGAGTAACGGATATGAGCGTCTTTCTAACGGCTATTCAAACTCAGAGCAACGGTTAATGAATGCTTCCTCATATATAAATGAAGAAGCATTGAAGATAGAAACCAGAGACGAACGAAATTCATTACGCTATTATTCTTTGAAATCTTCTTCTATCATCTTTGTTCATCAAAATTTAGCGAGCTTCAGTATTTGACTATCTACTCTTACAAGAGAGTCTATTCCGTCAATATTTGTTGTAATCCTGTGAGATATTCAAAGTTGGGACCTTGAATTAGTTGGGTTGATATTGAGTTGGAAAACAGAGCACGAGAGACTCTGTTTTAGTGTGTGTTGTGAGGGGGAGTGTGAATATCCTTTGTAAAGGCCTTGTGAGCCTTGCTTGTTGTTGCTTAGTGGATTGAAAATCTAAGGGGACCTCTAAGGACTGGACGTAGGTCAGAAGGATTGAACCAGGATAAATCGACTGTGTCATCTTCTCTATGCGTTCATCGGTGACTTCGTTTAATTTCTGCGATTAAGTTCTTAATTGTAAAAACTGACCAATTAACCCCCTCTTGGTCAAATCCTACATTAACATTTGGTATCAGAGTATGTCTCTTATGGAAAGAACTTAACAGTTTCAAGAGAGATCCATGGCAGGATTTGACGAACACGTTATTGCAGACGGAGCATCGATTACCAGACCACCAGGGTTCAACAGCCAGAAGTTCTCATTTTAGAAGATAAAATTTCATAACTTTATTTTGGCTACTGATTTTGATTTATGGGACGTTTTTAAAACAGGAAACATAGTGCCTATAAAGAAGGACAAAGACCAGTTGGTTCACAAGACGAAAGCAGAGTTTGATGAAGAAGACAAATAAGAAGATGTTATTAAACAGAAAAGCTGTTTTGATGCTGCAGGCAGCTTTAAATGAGAATGACTTCTTCAAAGTCTGCATACTACCTTCAGCCAAACACATGTGGGAAGCGTTGGAAATTGCCTACGAAGGCACAGAGGCAGTGAAAGAGAGCAGAGTAAACATGCTAACCACTGAGTATGATTTACTCAGAATGAAAGATGATGAGACTATTAAATAATTCCAAATGCATCATACACATCTCATCAACAAGTTGGCCACTCTCGGAAAGACATACGATCAACGCTCTCAAGTGAGAAAGATTCTCAACGTGCTTTCTAACAAGTAGGAAGCAAAAGTGATAGCCATTGAAGAATCACGAGGAGAATCAATGACTTCGGTGGCAGTACTGTTTGGAAGTCTTGCTGAATATGAGAGCAAGTAAAAGTTTAAGAAAGAGCTATCAAACATTGAAGAAAAGAAGAAAAAGGGACTTGCACTCAAAATGGTGAAAGAAAAGGAAAGAGAACCTGAAACAGAGGAAGATGAGGAAGAAGATGTAGAAGATGAAGAACTGGAAATGGTTGTCCGTAAATTCAGACAAATGTACAGAAGAGACCAAAACTTCAGAAGACCACAGAAAGGAGGTTCAAGCAAAGTAGTTTTCTATGAGTGTAACAAACCTGGTCATGTTCGTGCTGATTGCCTGCAACTTGACAACCAGAACAAAGAAAAGGAGAAGGAGAAAAAGAAATTCAAATCCTTCAAAAAGAAGAAGGTGTATGTGTCAGGCATTTGGGGAGACAGCTCATCTGATGAAGAAAGTGTTGCTGAAGAAGAAGCTAACCTCTGTCTCGTAGCTCAGGAAGACTCAGACTCAGAGGAGGTAAATGATACTGAACTAAGCTATGATGAATTGCTTGTTGATTATGATGAAATGCATATTGAATTATTGAAATTTGCCAAAGAATTGTCATTTCATAGAAAGAAAGTTAGAGAACTTGAAAAACCAATTGAGAAAACCGTCACTGCCCCTGTTTGTTCTAAGTGTGAAATTTTGAAGGTTGAAAATGACATAGTAACAAAATATCTTGAAAAATTCACTAAGGGTAGTGAGATGTTACAAGTGATTTTGAAAAGCCAAAAATTTACTAATGATCGTAGTGGTATAGGATATGATCCGGTAAATGACTCTTATAAAGGAAAGAAGAAAAATGGTGGTAAACTAAAAGGTATTTGAACTATTTTCAAAAATCCATTCACTCATCTGAACCAAATGCTTTTTGTAGTTATTGTAATAAAAAAGGCCATAAAACTACTTCATGTCACTTTAGAAAGGGAAAAGCTCTAGGGACATACAAGTGGGTACCGAAGGGAACTTATGTTCTAAAGGCACCTAGTACTAACCCAAAAGGACCCAATAAGACTTGGGTACCTAAGACAATTAAATGATCATTTTGCAGGTTTGTCTAAGAGCATCTAAGTCAATCAAGTAGTACATCGATAGTAGATGCTCTAGACACATGACAGGTGACAAAAATAAGTTTCTCAGCCTCAAAGCAAAAGAAGGAGGTAAAGTAAGTTTTGGAAGCAACCAAACTGGCAGAATTGTTGGTTATGGTATAGTCAACAATGCGAATGGAGCTCCGGTGAAGGATGTCTATCACGTGGAAGGATTATGCTACAATCTGCTAAGTGTGAATCGAAGTGCTGATAAGGACAACTGGGTGATCTTTGATTCTCAAGAATGCTTCATCATTAACAAGAAGGATCTCCCATCAACAAGGAGAAGTTAAACATCCAACTCAAAGCACCAAGGGATGGTAACTGCTATACTATTGATTTGGAAAATGCTTTTACTAACTCTTGTTTAATTAGTCAAGCTGATGAGAGTCATTATGGCGTAAATGCTTAGCACATGTTAACATGAATTAACTTGACCGGATAATCAAGAATAAATTAGTTCAAGGGCTTTCTAAATTAAATTTTAAAAATGATTTAGTTTGTGATGTATGTCAATTGGGAAAACAAACTAAAACCTCTTTTAAATCAAATAAAGAAATTTCAATAAAGAGACCACTTGAACTACTTCATATGGATTTAATGGGTCCAACTAGAGTTAAAAGTTTAGGAGAAAACCTTTACACTCTAGTCATTGTTGATGATTTCTCAAGATTTACCTGGACCATATTTCTTGCTTCAAAGAATGAGACACTTGAATTATTCACTATATTCAATGTTTATTTTTTTCTTTATTTAAAAGTATGTGTATATATTTGTTTTCTTTTTTGTTTATAAAAGATTTTATTATCCTTTAGAATTTTCTTTTTATACGCCTCATATTTAGATCAAATCTTTTTGACTCAATTGATTACCTAACAACTTATACTTAATATAAGTATTATTTCCAAATAACGAATAAATCCTTTTAAATAAATAATTACTTCTCTATTATAATTGAATCCTCTAAATAAAAATTTAGGATGTTACACTTTATCCATGGGCTGCTCAATCTGGTATAGTTCTCCCCTTACATTAAGATTTGAAGAGCAAAACATTGTTAGGTTAGACAGGTGGCTGGAGGAATGGAGAGATCCAAAAGAGGGACCAATTGAGTATGGATTCACATTGTTTGCAGCAATGTGTTAGAGAATTTGGAAGGCAAGATGTAAAGCTATCTTTGAACACAGTGAGATAGGCACAATAAAGTATGTAAGAGTGGCAATAAGGTTGGTGAGGGAGTATTGGACAGCAAAGGAAAGAAGGCAAAGGAATGCTGGAGGTGGGAAGCAAACTGAGAGGAAGATGAATTAGGAAAAGCCAAGGTAGGGGAAGTGTAAGGTTAATGTGGATGCTGCTTTTAATCAGAAAATAAAAAGAGCAGCAATTGAGGTGATTGAAAGGGAATGGGAAGGAAGGTATATGGAAGGTATAAGGAAAAGAAAGGAAGCAGATACTGCATTTCAAGCTGAATGTTATACAATAATAGAAGCATTGGAGGGAGTAGACTTATGGGGAGAAGGAGTGGTAGTGGAAACGGATTGTGAAGAGCTTTTTAACAGGTTGAGGAATAAAAGGGTGAAGGATGTGAATGGGGTAGCACTGTGAAGGATTTTGGGCGTACCTGGAGATGCCGAATTACGAATCTGCAGATACCCACGCGGAATTTGGATCACAAGTATGGATCCGAATATGAGACACAGCAAAAGCACCGAAGGCGAGAGGAGAAGAGATGAGAGGATTCTCTCTAAGAGAAAAGGGAAGGGAGAAAACTCGTTTTCTCTGTGTGTTATTTCTGCCTCCTTTGGGAGCCACTTGCCCCCTCTTATAACTTCCCACTAGGGTTTAGGTTTACGCATTTGACCTAGCCCATGGACTTGGGCCTAATCCATCAAGGGTGGCCCATATCCCAACACACTGAGATACTGCAAAAATGCTTGAGTCTATTGGAAATTGGAAGATGTAGGAATTGGGAGCTATCATTGGTAGCTTGCACAGGGAACAAAGCTGCAGATCTCTTGGCAGTTGAGGCAATGAGGGGAATGGTATCGCAAGGATGGATGTATCAACCTCCACCCCCTCTGATCCTGATAATGGAGAAGGACATGCACCAGACACAAGGGACAACACATAGCAGAGAAGGTATTGGGTAATTAAACACAACTATGCAAGGCAAGAATTTTCCAGCTTTCTTTAAGAATAGGAATAATGAAATGGTAGCATCGATTGGATTTTGCTGGTTTAGTAGTATGTTAGTTTGTAATTATAGGTTTTGTTGAGAGATTTTTTTTTCATTGACTTTCGGTTATTAGTGTTTATAAAACTTGATTTCGTTGGTAATTAATAAAATTGGCTTGTTTTTATAAAAAAAAAAAAAAGAGAAGCTGCACAAGCCCGTAGAGGTTTATTATTAATTTTAACAGTTGGCAAAAAGTTAACAGTGTTATTGGTAGATTGTAATGTTTATGGATGTTTTGTGTAATTTACTTTTTTTTTTTTGTCTTTTCCTTTTGAAAGCCGAAATGTTTCTTGGTTCTGTGGCTAGCTACTTTCCGCCGGCCTCTCTCGAGCCGCCGTTCTCTTCAGTCGGTATATCGACTCTCAGTTCAGAAAATTTCTTCCTATTCACTCGCGGCATCATCTTCCTCTTCCACCCCCAGGTTTTCATGGTCGACCACGATGAGCCTTAGATTCTTCCAGGTTTCTCCTCTCTCCTGGATTTCTATTACTTTTTTTCTCCATGTATTTTACTCTTTTCATGCGAGTGATTATTCTTCAGGAAGCCACATTGATTGAAGCAATTTAGTGATATTTTCTTCATGGTAGAAGATGAGATAAAAGAAAGCTATGGAAGCAAGTACTCGAGATCTTTCAAGTGCAATCATATTGGAATTCCTTTTCCCCCTTTAAAAAAGTTTGGCATTGCCAATTTTGAAGCTTGTTATAAAGATTGAGGACATATAAAACTAAACAGGAAGAAAATTGGTAGAAAGATTGTTGAAGCTTTTATATATTGAGCAGCTGGAGATTGGAGGGAGAAAACTAATTGTTCTAGAAAAAGGGGGGGGGGTTGGAGAGAGCCCCGAGACTGGGATTCAAATGTTAAAGAAGAGGGGGAAATCCCAGTTATGCTACGATTTTGCTGAATTATATTTATAGTTGTTCTTACAAGTCAATAGCCCAGAGTATATGCTAGCGTCTTCTTCTATATCGCTGAAATTACATGAAGGCATCCTGGTTTATGTAAGTGCATATGGAATATGATTTTTGTGCGTTGAGTATTACTTAGTACGCTTTGAGTGTGACTTTTGTGCGTTGAGTATTACTTAGTTCGGACTTCTAGTTTTTTGAAAGTTGCATTTGTAGTAAGTGTGTTGATTAAGCATTCATGCATGATCTTTGTGGAATCCACTTCCACTTCCATAAACCAAATTCCAACACACCAAATAGGTCTTAATCTCTAAGCACCTTAAGACCTGTCCCTTGATGTTTGTAAAGTTCTTAAAAACTCGTACATGATTCTTGAGTTCATGTTCACTGAACCGATTTCCGTTTTCTTTAAATGTTCAGTTAGCAATTTGTGAACAAGTTGGGGGATGGACTATTTAAATAACGCTACCAGGTCATCCCTTCAATTGATAACATATCCATTATACTTCCAAAGATATCAATAGTTTTCTTATCATAAATATTATAATTTTATAGTTAACTTGATGAGTTGTTTGTCAGATATATCCTGGTAAGTGTTAAGTTAATAAATAATTAACCACAGTATTTGTTTCGAGTTGGCAGGGGTAATATTTTTTCTTTTTTATGGAAAGTTGAGTCCACTATTTTGATTTTATTTTGTTTTTCCTGTGCAAACGCTTATAGATTTTTGCATGGTCCATCTTTTAGCTCATACTATATTGGGTTGTTTGCTTTTCAGTCTATGTGCTCCTTTTTCGTTACACAGATGAAGAGTTGTCAACATCCCCTAAGAAATTTTGTTATTTTGTTTGACATGATTATCTAAAGTGGAACTCATCTAGTACTAGTAGTGATCAAATGTTGCTGACTGTCTTTGTAGGCTGTTGTTGAATAAGTGAGAATAATATATTCCATTCTTTTAGCTCTTGAAATGAGACCGGTAACCATTGAGATGCCTAGAGTTCAAAAGGAAAGCAAGTTTCATGGTGAAGGACCCAATTGGCTTCTTATTGCTGCTGGTGCTTTGTTGAGCACATTATCATTTCGCCTTGGTTACAGGCTGAAGCAGGCACTTGACTCAAAGCAGCTTGAAAGTGCTAGTAATTTCCCAACATTTTCCTTTGGTTGATTTGCATCACTGTAATGACTTTTATTATATATGTCAAATTATAACGTTATTCTTCTCTTTTTAAAAAAATCAGGAACTGGAAAATCCTCCAGTACAAGGAAACCTGCAGATAGTGATTTTCAGTCTAATGGGTATTACCTAGCACAAGATAACAATGGTTGCTTCAGCTGCATTTCAGGTTTAACTTAGTCATTTGCAGTTGCTTTTGTTGTTTCACCTATTGCAGAATGCTTTCCCAGTAAACTCTCCTTTTTACCCCCTTTTCCTCTTATTGTCCAAAATTGTTTCCTTATCGAGTAAATTGCTTTGAATTTTTAATGATGTTTCATTTCTATAAAAAATTTCCCTGTAAACCATCGTGTTAGGTCTTTTCATTTAGTGAGACTTAAAAATAGTGTCAGAGCAATTTTTGTCCATCTCTCTGTCTGTCTCTAGCTTCTTTCTTGTTTCCATCTTTTGTGTGTACTGTTTCCATATTGAGTTCTGTGGAAGTCTCATACCCAACTATGTGTACACTCTTACGATTTGTAAAGTGTTTCAGACGCTTCTTGGCTCTTCTATCCTTTTTGTTCTGTTCTTGTATTTTTCTATCATCTATCTCTGCTTCTGATTCTTGTACATCATTTGAAGCCATTGCATGCATCATTGTTAACCTAAAAACAAGAATGTAATTTACAAGAATTCCACTCATTGTTTGAGATGTAGGAAGTGATGTGCAGACGCAACAATTTTATTTGACTTGTGTTGGTGGGGAAGTGGGAATGAAGCAATGTTATAATCAAGAAGACA
>JANTPZ010150851.1:2956-15443 GCA_025593235.1 Vachellia pachyceras | reverse complement strand
GGAGTACCTAGAAAAAGTAGCAGATCTTCTGCTTGAGTTTGCTCAAGCTGACACCACAGTGAAGTCTTACATGTGTAGCCAAAGCTTGCTCAGTCGTCTTTTCCAGATGTTTAATAGGGTGGAGCCTCAAATTCTGTTGAAGGTGGGATGCAAAATTTTTCTTTTCATGTTCTCTCTTGTTTACTACATTTATAACTTCTGACAATTGTAGGTCACTTCCATGTTTCTAGATACTGAAATGTATTAATCATCTGTCAACTGATCCTAACTGCTTAGAGAATCTCCAACGTGCTGAAGCAATTAAATACTTGATACCAAATTTGCAACTCAAAGAAGGGCCTCTAATATCACAGATACATCATGAGGTCAGTCTTGCTGACTAATTTACCATTGTTATCATCTGTGAATTAGAAGAAAAAGTTAGATACATTTTTTCTATTTGATATATGAATTGCCAGTCACTAACATGTATGACTGACAGGTCGCCCATCATCTGCATTCATATATGCTATTTACTCTATTCTTTTAAATCTTGATAAACAAAACGAATTGGCTATAGTTGTGTATGAGGGAAAATGTATATACGATTCAAGTCGCTGACCCCACCTGGTGAGATTAAGCTTGTTGTTACCTTCTTTCTTGGGAGGCTTCTTATCCATCTTTCATGTAATTCTAATTTTCCGATGACGACTTTTTTATTTTTTTTCAAAAAACAAAAATTGTGGTGTTGTGCTTCTCTTTATATTATAAATATCTGTCATACAAGATTCGTCACTATTAACTTTTTTTGACAGACTATAATTTTATTTTTGTTCCCCCCGGCAGGTCTTGAATGCACTGTTCAATTTATGCAAGATAAACAAGAGAAGACAAGAACAAGCTGCTGAAAATGGGATTATTCCCCATTTGATGCAATTCATCACCTTAAATTCTCCCTTGAAACAATATGCATTGCCCCTATTGTGTGACATGGCTCATGCATCTCGAAATTCAAGGGAGCAGTTAAGGGCCCATGGCGGTTTGGATATTTATTTGAACCTTCTTGAGGATGAGCTTTGGTCAGTTACGGCATTAGATTCCATTGCTGTTTGCTTAGCTCATGATAATGACAATAGGAAGGTTGAACAAGCATTACTGAAAAAGGATGCAGTGCAGAGGCTGGTCAAGTTCTTCCAGACTTGTCCAGAGCAGTATTTTGTGCACATATTGGAGCCATTCTTGAAAATCATCACGTATGTACAGGATTTTATATCCTTCCTGTTTAATCCTCCCATACATCATGGACCTGATTCTGTTATCCTTAAAACTTTCGCCTTGTGAAACATTAATCATGCATGGATAGTTTATTAAGAAAGTAGCTTTTCACTAACCCAATAAAGAGAGAGAATGGCTGCATCAACGTCCTAGCGCTATTGAAGTTGGGTGATTGCAGGGAAATGAACTGGTATTAGTTATTTAATGGACAACAGCCCAAAAAAGGGCAAGAAGAATGAAGAAGCTAGCATTTTAAGTTGGTGTTTTGTGTTATACCAGGTATCCGTTTCTAGATTTTAGAACATTAATAAAGAGAAGGGAAACAATTCTTACTAGGACATAAATCTCTGGAATTTTAACAGCTTAACGAATTTTGCAAAGTTCATTTCTGTTTATTTCATGTAATGAACGAAATATTTGGTTCTTGGTGACTTCAAATCAACTATAATTTCATTATTTTTCTTCAATTTTCATTCTATACATGCCATCAAATTATTGCAGAAAATCTGTACGGATCAATACCACATTAGCTGTTAATGGATTGACGCCCTTACTGATTGCAAGGCTTGATCATCGAGATGCTATAGCTCGTCTTAATTTACTCAAGCTGATAAAGGTACAAATTATTCTTTTGTTTTACCTAGAATGGATTATAATTCTTGTCATACATGCCAAAATTTGGAGTAGATGCAGGCTTAATAATAGATAATGGAACAGGATCTTGCGTATGAAATTATATAGATTCCTCATAGATGTGGCTTCACAATCACATGCTTCGGTTTTGATCTAGCTTTTCTTGCTGGCAACCAAACTTGATGTTTCTGTCAAGTCCCAATTTAGTTGATAAACTTTTACTTGACAGTTAAAGTACTTTGTACAAAGTCTCTGTTTGAAATGTTTTGCTCAGCGGGGTCTCATTAAATTGCTGTGACAGGCTGTTTATGAGCACCATCCTCAGCCCAAGAAGTTGATTGTGGAGAATGATTTGCCTCAGAAGCTACAGAACTTAATAGAGGAAAGAAGAGATGGACAAAGCTCGGGAGGCCAAGTGTTGGTCAAACAGATGGCTACTTCTTTACTTAAAGCTCTACATATAAACACCGTTTTGTAAATTTCTATTGAATGCCCTCCCCTTCATGTTTATCTTTTGTTACGGGGAAAGGTATGCAAGGATTCTCTCCTTTGAATTTCCACTCCTTATCTTAACCATTTGATTAAATTTGGGTTTTATAAAATTATTTTTAAAATATTAAATGATAAAATAATTCTCCAATGTATTAAATTTATATATTTATCTTTTAATATTGTAATACTAATTTTAGAAAATGTTAAATCACAACAATTTAAATTTAGTCAAACGAATGAGATAACTAGGGAAGTGTGATGAGAGTGGGGATTATCTTTCATGGTAATTATATATGAGATTTCCTATTGTACCCTCCGCCCTCCAGAAAATTTGGTTCGATTGATCTGAGGAAGAGGTTTGTTTTTATTGTCTGCAATCAAAGGTTAAACCGTCGTCTGATTTCCTGGCTTCTGTGACGTTTTGGCATCAAATTATAGTATCCATATGTCCTATCCATAGATGGAGAACGGTTCTCTATAAAGATGGTTCTGGTTTCCATTTATTAGTTGTTCCAATGTACCTAATGGAATATGTTGGCAAAAAACTAATGGAATATTTTAACATCTTATATTGAAATATAAAACTAAAGATCCCTTAATTGTTATGTTGTCTTACGTGCATTTTAAATAAATATAGCTTACCTTGAATTTACGAACTGGTACAAAAAATGCATCAAATGTATTTTTTTTGTAAAAATTAATTCCAATGTATATAATGAAATTTCCAGCTAATCATGTAACATGATATTTTCTCTTTTAGATCAAAGTAACATGATATTTTTTAAATTTCATATGATGCATAATTCATGCATATGCATAATAATACATTTAATCATAACACATTGAGTGAGAGGTCAAGGGAATATTTATGCTTTCGTCTAGTGAACAGTTTTAACGGATTTACATTGTCTACAGTTGGTTGATGACTGAATTAGATGCAATTAATTAATTTTAGGGAAAATTAATTCTTGGTCTTGATAACTTTAACCAAGTTATAACTATGTCTTTACATTTTAACTTGATGCAACTTAACCATTTTTAAACTCGTTAAATTTGTCTTTCAATTAGATATTGTTTCAACTTTACTCATTAAATAAGGCATTGAAGGAGATACAAATAAAATCAGTCTCATTCAAACATTAATTACTTGGATCATATTGATAAATGATATCTCCATATGACTTGTAACGCGGACAAAGCGTTCTTCTAAAAGTGCATGATTAAAGCATTTTTTAAAAAGTGACTTATATTATGGATAAGGGAGAAATTATTCGGTTTGCATATCCATAAAAGATTATGGGTTCCCATTAGTGAGATAATGAATAAACAAGGAACAAAGTGCAATTATGTTCTTAGAGTATTTTTTTTTTTGTGTTTTGAACTTGTAAACATTACCTAGTACATTACCCGTGTTACAAACAGAACGAATGGATAACCTTATAACCATTAGTAAAAGTGAGGAGTTACAATGTGATAGTTTTTTGAAAATACAATCCTTATTTCACCAAATTTGATAATATAAAATATTTTAAAGATAATATTCATTACTTTATTTGCAAGATATTTACCATTAGATTTAATATTTCCATTTTAGATATAGTCATGATATAACATAGAACCTACCACTGTAAATAATAAATATAAGTAAAGTAGATAATATGGGTGGAGGCTGCAAGACATACAAAAATTAAACAAATTATAATATCTTTTAAACTGGTCAATTAATGTTGCCTTAAAATACATAAAAGTTTAAAAAGATTATCACTACTTGTATCTCCCACGAATCCAATGAGAGTTGCATATGCTATGATCTATTATGATCGAAATAGAATTTTTTAGTTATATCCATTAAAAAATAATTTTATTCAATAATTTTTAAATTATAGATCCATGCTTATAAAATTTGGAAATTGTTTTAACCTAATGGAAAAGCAAATGTATACATGTTGAAGACCCATATGATTTTCACTTTATTTTTAATAAATTACATTATTTTTATATAGTCTTGCTATCAATTTTAATTTTAGGTGATGCACTAAATTAAATTAAATTAATTATGAACTTATGAAAACATATTATATAGCAAATATTTCTTATTTTAAGAATATTCAAAATATTTAAATATTTTTAATTATAAATATTAGTTAAAAAGTTCAAGATAAAATGATATTTTCTTTTTTTTATATTAAATTAATTATGAATGTATTCCAAACATACCATATATAACAAATATTTAAATTTTTAGTTATGAATATGTGGTTAAAAATATTAGGAAGTGTTTTTACTAAGTGAGAATTCAAACATATGTAATTACATTATTTATATCTTGACTTACTATACAAAAATAATAATGAACTTATTCAAAATATATTGTAATTGAATAAATTAACTTTGATCTGATCAATTTCAAATCAATGTATCACAAATAGTAGGACAAAGGGAAAAAAGAATGATAAAAAGCCAACATGATAATAAATAATATTAATATGCTTTACTCTATACATAAGTATCTCGTAACATGATAATAAATAATATTAATATGCTTTACTCTATACATAAGTATCTCGTTTGGTGGAGAGGTATGGCCGGATAAATAGTCAGCTATTGTGCAAGTAAGTCAAGACAAAACTATATCGAAATTCGTAAAAACTATCGTAAAATCTGTAATTTTTTTTATTCTGTAAATTCTTCTCGGAATCCGTAAACTCTTTTCTTTCAACGGATTCTCAAATATACCCATTGTTAAAGGTCCTCAAACCAATTAATATAATGAAATAAATAGAACAAAGAGGAAATCATTCTTTTAAAAATAAAAAGAGGAAATCATTCTTTTAAAAATAAAGTTCAGAAAGCTTAATACTAACAATGGCTGCGTTTGGTTTTCCGTTGGGAATGCCGTTTTGGCTCCCAAAATCCATTCTCACGCAAGCCGAGACAAAATTCCTCTCACATAAAGTACCTCGGAATCTGTGTCCGTTTTCCCAACGGATTTCCAAACGAAGCCAATCTTTTAAATTAAAAAAATATATAAAGCATGCATTACATCCAATCGGCACGGCTTTCTGGTTTTTTGAATTTTTAAAAGTAAAATAAAACATAATAATCTAACGATTAAAATAACCATATATATGAAGGCCTCAAATTTATCGCTTTATTTAGAATGTTAAGTTAGTTTACAATTAAAAAAGTGATGCTTAAATAGTGTACAGAGTATATTCAAAACTGCCTATGCTGGACAACTTCATACAAGGTTAAAACATGTACATTTATTTAAAAGAGGAAAGGAGAGGTTGGGAGGCGACGGAATCAACATAAGCTCTAATGATGAAGATTTTTCGTACTCACATCACAACCCGAAGTAATTGTGCATGATTGGGAATTTCGTTCCCCAAACGGAGCACGTAAGTCAAAACAAAACTATCTCAAAATTCGTAAATACCATCTTGAAATCCATAAAAACTATCTTAAAATCCGTAAAACCATCTAGAAATTCGTAAACCCGTTTTCCTAACAGAACTCATTTCTCCTTACGGAGTTCTAGCACACACATTAACATAAGGCCTAATAATGAAGGTGCTTGTTTGGGAACTCCGTTGGGAAAATGGATTTTGCAGATTTTGAGGCATTTTGAGAATTTCGAGATGGTTTTACGGATTTCAAGATGGTTTTTATGAATTTCGAGATGGTTTTTACAGATTTCGAAATGGTTTTGTTTCAGCTTACGTGCACCGTTTGGGAAAATGGCTTCCCAAACAGGCACAAGATTGTTGGTACTCACATCACAAGCCCAAGCAAGTAACCTTCTCTACCAACCGCCATTTCCACAATACTTCCGAAATTGATCACTCGGGTTTAATGCATTAATGGAAACCCTATACATAAACACTTCTTTACTTACGCACACTCCCACTGTTCCTTGTATATTACATATATACTCCCTCTAAGCTATGTTGAAGTTTTTTAACTCGGCTGTAAAAATCAAAAGATCAATTAGGTCATCAGTTATTTTCAATAAAACTCATAATTCACAGTTGCAGTTTTTTTTAAAATAAATGTCTCTGGTTTGCAAACCCTCTTTAATTTGCTCCTCTGACGTTTACAATTGAGCTTCCTAGACTCTTAACTATCAGAATTTTTCAGGCTTCCTAGATATCTGCGTAGTTGTATTCTATAATTTAACAAACTTTCGGCGACTTTTATTTTCTGGTCTTTTCGTATCGTTCTCATTTGGAGACTATCAAGTATGTCTAGTTGAACTATTATACTTCATTTATGATCCTTTACTTCCATATCCTGAATTTATATCATTAACATTATTTTATCTATTTTACATTTAAGATTAACCTACCAAGAAAAACTCAGCATTTAATTTTATGCAAAATGCTTAAATTAATTACATAACAGTTTAAATCAGTTTTATAAGCATTGTAAATGTAAATATTGCGGGAAAATTACCTAAAGGTTCTAAGTAAGAGAATTAATCACAAAATGGTTTCAAAGATTCAAAAAATTACCATAAAATTCCAGGAGTAGCTGCTGAAGTTGTTAATGACAATCTCAACAGCTACTCCTAAGACCTCATGGTAATTTTTTGAATTTTTGGGACTATTTTTTAGTTAATTTTCTTGCTTGAAACCTATAGATAATCCTCCCATATATATATATATATATATATAATCGGAATGTTCTGCTATAATTATAATTGTAGAGTGCAACGGATGAATGAATATAAAACAGTGACTCAAATCTACAATGCTCTGGCTAGTCCATCAAGCAGTTCAAAGACTGACAAAAAAAGGAAGAAAAGAAAAGGCTTGGCTGATAAAAGGATTTTTTATTAACTAGATGACATTACCGATAACGGACGTGTTAAAAAGGATTGAGAATGCTGGGGAAAAACATGAAGCGCCCCGTGCAAAACAATAGAAAATGTTCGTGTTCATTGGCTTCGAATAAAAGGCAGCCACTTAGATCGGGGAACGGAAAATATCCCAGCAGATAACTCCAAGACCCAAATTTGGGAGCTGCAATGAAAACTATGTCCAACCTTCCAATGGGATATAAAGATGCTATCATGTTTACAGTTTACTATATTCTGACACTAAGAGTATCATCGCTACAAGCCTCTTTGCTCCCTGTTTCCTTTTTCTGTTAAGCTTCTTTACCTTTCAGTCACTAAGCAGTAGTATCACACTAGCATATAACTTATTCATAGGCTGTAATACAATTATCAAAGACAAATATCTGCTTTAACAAAAGATAATATTGATAAATGAGAATCACTAGTATATCTCCCCAAGAACATATTAAGAACTGCATAGCCACCTAGGCTCCGGTAATCTTCATAACACAACGCCCTGTTGTACGACAAAACAGCCATCATTTGGTCATCACCATAATGAATTCCTAGGAAAAATTCTACAAATATATTAACTGCGGGCAATCTTTCCTTGATCAGGTTGCTACATCCACCAAGTCAAAAGATAAGGAAGAACTTCAGTCATCTTCCTATATTCAGTAGTTTTGGCCAAAACTTCAACTAGTTGATGGGAGGAAAACACTTATGAGCTCTTTCACAGTAACCTTTTTCCTACAGGTCGGGCATTTACCCTGTGCATTTATTGCAGCCTTGATGCAACTCTTGCAAAAAATATGACCACACCTTGTCGACATTTCTTCTACCAATGGACCCATACATATTGGGCAGTTGAAAACAGGCTCTTTGGGGGGTTCAGGAGACTTCCTAACATTTTCTCTCTGCAAAATGAATTTTCAATTCAGCATTTTGAATTCCAGTACACATCCAGAGTAATCTATCAATTTTGCTTGAGTCAGCGGCAGCAGCAAGATCCCAAGGACTAAGAAGAATTTACATTCATTCCATTGGGTCAAAATACAGATCCCCTCCTGCTAGTGCACCAGATGCCAATGATAATGGTGGTCTTTCAAGAAGCTTAGGGCAAAAGATGATGAAAATAGCACATAATTATGAAATATGTGCTGTGAGATAAGGAGCAAGGGGGATCAACATAAATTTTAAAAGGATGAAGAAATTCCAGTGACGCTGATATAATGATCTTTTAACTAGAAACAGCAATATAAATAGCACCATTGATAGTTAATACCAACTTGCTGAGATCTAACAATCTCAAACTACATTGTTTGCATTAGTTCCATTTGATAACACTCGATAACTTTCACTTTTCAAACAACCAGAACAACCAGCCAAAGGATTATAATATAAATAAAGGATTCATTTAAAAATAATGATGCAATCTGGTCCTGCCACAAGCAAATAACCCGATATAGGTCACAGCAATGACAATTAAAACTTTGATGTGGCAATTTCAACAATAAATAACCGAAAGCCGAAAAAGCAAAAAGATACAGGTAATCGAAATTCTAACACAAAGACTAATCAAACAAAGCTACATGATTCAACGTCATATATCAGACAACTATCTTTTGCAGATCAAAGAAAGAAGCATAGCATACAAGGCAATGTAACATGTAGCAAGAGAATTTATTACCATAGAACCGCTACTGCCTTCCAAGTTTATATAAAGATCACAATTAATAATTGTTTGGCTTCGAGAATCTCTTCTGCGTTTGTTGCGATTATTATTAGTTACCCTAGTCCGATCTTCTGCAATAATAATTAATTAGATGCAGATGCTGGTAACTATCAAAAACGATAAAAGACACATGGCTAATTTTGCATTAGACAAGTGGGAAAAAAAATCAAATGGAGTGCCTGTCAATTAGAAAATTTGAGCTGACATGAGGAATTTTTTTAACAGTTGACACATTC
This sequence comes from Vachellia pachyceras, assembly GCA_025593235.1. Lineage (NCBI taxonomy): Eukaryota > Viridiplantae > Streptophyta > Magnoliopsida > Fabales > Fabaceae > Vachellia > Vachellia pachyceras. The sequence continues at coordinate 6,253 of JANTPZ010150851.1, read as the reverse complement.
TGATAGCTAAGCCAGAAACAAGTCAGATATAATTAAGGGGAGAGGTGGAGAGCTCTGAATTAACATCATAATTAGACTCTTCATAGACTCACAATATGAGCGTTAGGTCTAAAAAATTCTGAAAGAGTGTGATCCTGCAATGAAAGGCAAAAACATACATAAGGATCATTTAAATGGATCAGATCAACTGCAAACCAGTCACCTGACCACTTCATCCACCAAGTTAACAAATGAGCTTAACTGATAAAGAATGTCTAGACAATTAATATGGTAATATAACACAATAGTAGAGTAGAAGGAACAAGATTAATGTCAGAAGAAAGCAAACAAGCCAAACCTATAAATGTGTTGGGTTTTTCTTATTGTTTTTTTTTTTGGGGGGGGGGACTTGTTTGTAGCAAACCCCACATTAAGTGAGTGGGCATCAGTTTGACCAAAAAAAAAAGTGAGTGGGCATCAGGTACTGAAAAGCGTGATATTAGATGGAACAATGAAAATGAGATAGCAGATCAGATTGAGTAGATGAAATTTCCCCAGATTTAAAAGTCAATGTATGCACATCATAATCTACATAAAATAATACTTTTGAATGCATTCTGTGTATTCAGTGACGTGACCCAAAAAACTACTGTTATCATTTAACCTATGCAGGCAGCTCCAACCTTCATTCTGAAAGTTTTAGTAAGTAGATTGGAAGGAATTTTGCATAATTTGTAACTGACCCAACAACCTTTGACCTGATTTGACAGTTTAATGAATAGACTATGAGATAATCTTTATGTGGTTCTCCTACTCAACAATTGTTATCTTATTTACAATAATGCCACATTTATCACAAGAAAAAGAGAAGAAAAACACCGAGCTAGTAATAGTAGATGAGTACTATATAATATTTCTACCAGATGGCCATATTCGATTTCATCAAACAGACAGCATGCAACCAGAATTTGAAAAGAAAAGGCGAACGGAATTGAAAAAGGAGTTTAGCAAATATAAAAAATCATAACAAACAAAGAAACTAAAAATTTCATGATGCTTCTAAACTAGTCAACAAGATGGCAGAAAGGAATAATAGTTACCTAAATCCACATCAACTATAGCCCTGCTTCGATTTCTCCTTGAATTGATTTTAGCCTTAAGAACAAATAGAAATGAGCATATAAAATTAGCTCCCCAAGATCATTTTTAATTAAAAAGCAATGAAGTGCATGAAAGTGGTCAGGTATACCTCAGCAAAAGCCCGGGGAGTAGATTCCACAACATCATCATCAATGGCCTCAACATCAATCATCGCCGGTTGTACAACTGGTTGTAGAAGACTAGATTGAACTCCTTGAGGCCCCAGCTGAGTTGAAGATCCCTCCAGCTCTCGACTTTCACCAGGTGGGGCCCGGTTAAGGTCCAAGTCCATAGCTGTCTTTGTCCTCCGGTAACTTCAAACAGCAGCACCCCTGTGCGCCCGAGTACTCATTATATACAAGATTTCCCTGTCCAAGTTCAAACCTTTAAAAAAAAAAAAGACACAAGGCAATAATAATACTGCACATAGTGTCGGGTTAATGACAGTTAGTGGGTCAACACTTCTGCAAGGGAAAAAATTTTCTACGCAGAATATTAGTATAAAACGAAAAAAGCAAGAATTTCAAGCAGATAACAAAAACAAACAATAGGATCAGCATTTAAAATGTGTGCAAAAGCACACAGTAATGCAGTTAAACTGACCACCACTCTTCTCACCGGTTTTTCATTCTCTGTACCAACAAAGCCAACAATTCTACAGAAGAAACTTTGGATTACATATAAAATTTTTATCTTAGTAAAAACTCAAAAGCATGTGAGGACTCAGGCCTATCCTCAGTTGAGATTGCAACTTTAAAAGTGACATTGGCAATTCGAAAGCAAAGTGGACCATCATTCTTAGTCTGCCTCCAGTCTCACATTCAAGTTTTTAACTAGCGTCCAAGCATTTGTTATTGATTAGTTTGTTCCAATACGTGAAAGAGTCCCAGTATTTTATTATGATAACCATTAACCGCGTCGCAATCACAAGATAAGCATGGCTGTGAGTATATATCGACACCTATAAGTTCAATTTCAGGGAAGGTGGTCACGCAAGGCATAAGCTACCCAGAGAATTTCAGAGCCAACATCGGGAATCAACTTTGAATGGCAGATTCACATAATCAGATAAAAGATTATCAAAACCTACAAAAGGTACCGATCGGAGAATATTTGGGCGCAGGGCTCACAATCAGGCACGCAGCAGAATCTAGTCACGTGAGACGATGGATAAATTGTGCCCAAAAGGACAGGGAGACGAGGGAAAGTCTGACAGCCCGGGAAGATAGAGGATAGGCGGGAATGAGATATTTGGTGTTTAGGGTTCGGAGCAAAGAAGGCTATGGAAGAGTGTGAAGAGAAGAGAAGAGAAGAGAAGAGAATGAGAAGACTTTTTTTTTTTTTTTTTGAATAAAGACTGGATATCATAACAGAGTCAAAGAGAATGAGAAGACTGTTGTGGACTCCGCACTCCTGAGACACGCTGGAAGCCTGTGTTAGATTCAGATTCATTACATGCTATTATTCGGACTGCATGAATCGGAATTAATGTAATTGATTTTGATGGAAATGTAAATGGATATGGATATGGAGATAGAGATAGAAGTGGATATGGAAATGAGTTTTAAAAGTACGTTTGGTATGCCATGGAAATGAGAATGAAATCCATATTTTTTTTTTTTGTTTGAATGGTGATTTCTTTGGAAATGTAATCAAAAAGACTTTTTTACCCTTAATCAAATTATAAACTTAGCTCTAGAAGGGTATTTTTGTCCAAAATATGTTGGCTCCATGGAATTGAGATGAATTCCATAGGTTGGGGTGTAGAATTGAAAAGGGGTGTTTTGGTGGAATTGAATTCCATATGGATTTACAATTCCATCAAACCAAATATGTCAATCTCATGGAATTAAATTCCAATTCCAATTTCATACTCCCATTTCCACCCTACCAAACAAGGCATAAATCCTCGTGCATTCTACGGATTTTGATTCAGGTGAACCGGGGTTAAATGTCCATTTAGAAAATTAATTATAGAATGAAATATCTCATTTGACCTTTATAAAACTCAGTTGCACGTTGAAAAAGATTAGTTTCAGAATATGAAAAGTCAATTATACAATTTAAAAGTATTATTTTGCAATTATTATTTTTAATAAGGGACTCATTCCCAATTTCCCCTTTTAATGTTTATTGATGTAAGAAAAGTTTTAGCCATATATTCCGGTTTACAACTTA
>JANTPZ010150848.1:0-18374 GCA_025593235.1 Vachellia pachyceras | reverse complement strand
AAGAGTGTAGAGTTAGTCTTATTTCTTTGTACTCACAATCAGAACATGTGACTGGATTAAATAATATTGGTTCAGAGATTTGCTTCTTGATTAAGATTAGCACCAATCAGATTTTGTCGTTGATTAACTGTCATATTTGATTGCTGTGAATTATATCTGAGCAGTATTGGTCAATAGTGCTTTTGGAAGTGGCTGAACTATGTTTATGTGAACCCATTCATGCTTCTGTTGATTGTGGTAATAGGAGAATGTTGAGCACGAACTCATTAAGTTGGAAGGCAGTGAGGGTATACTCATAACTCTTGGGAGGCAATTTAGATATTCATTTACTTGCATTTTCTTTTAGTTGCTGCATGGCAATTTTAGGAAGATAAGGAAATAAAAACAAATAATAGGTTAGATAATGCCTTTGGTTTGGAATTGTAATGACAGAACCATACTCATTTTAAATTGTTGATTAAGCTTGCTAACTAATTACCTAGAGATATCGAAGCTCCTTAGAGATCGACCTTAGGATTGTGCCACTAGCTACATAATCTTGAGTATTAAATTTGGCCTTCAAACGACAGAGATCAATACACATCTCCTTTGTCGGAAACAACCCCTTTCAATCCATACTCTACATGTCATTGAATTTTTAGTATAAAAGTCATGATGTCAAAAACATAATATAAGGTTTGTTATTAAACTTTTCTTTTGTATCATCACTTCAAGTTGTTACACATCAAGACATAAATTATTATATAGATTGACATTCATAATTTTAAATGCTATTGCTAATCTAGTGTTTTATTATGAATTATCCAGACTGAACTTATGTTCAATAATGAAACAAACGTTGAAACACAATAAGTTAACATAAATAAATAATTTGAGATATCCAAAACTCACAAAAAGACAATGAATATGACTCTAGCAAACGTGGGGCACTTGATTATATATATATATATATATTTCTTTAAACATTTTATTCATGAATTATGTTGATACTACTTTAGCTATTCAAAAGCTTCTCTAAAAAAATTATTAAGTAGGCTTTCTCTCTCTCAAAAATTAAAGATTTCTAAAGTGAAAGTAAGAGATAGAGGAGAAATAAAGAAAAATGCAGGGATTGGTTCACATGAAATCAGTTAAGAAAATCCCTTCCTTCATTTGTTTGTTTCAAGCAACAAATTTGTAAAGTGAAAATTAAAGTAAATCAAATTCCTAACAACATATGGGAATCTTCAGAAAAAAAATAGTGCGCTTAACAGGTTCTTATTTTTCCTTTTTTTTTACTTATTTTCTAGAGTTTCAGCTTACCGTTATTCAAATAATATGAAGATGTTTGAACCATGTAGTCAAGAAAATCTCAAATTTCAAATACTTCATAAATTAGTATGAAAAATATCATCATTATACTCTGATAACACAAATGCATATTTAACAAACAAACCAAACTACAGGAGTATTTTGATTTCTCTATGTAGAAAATCGGTATTTGTGGTTTCGGATTAGCCTTGTTTTAAGTTATTTTATGCAATTTGATATAAGTATATGAGATAAGTTTTATCTCGACTTGTTTGAAAGTGCTTTTTTTAATTTATTATGGGTTTTTGACACAGCTAGTGCCTAATCTTTTGATCTTAATCCTTGAGCAAATATCATATCCATTAGCTTCTCCTTTGCTAATATTTCCATTAGAAAAATACCATGATTATACACATCTTCTTTTACAAAAACAACTCCTATTGATCAATATTCAATGTTATGTTGAATTATTCGTATAAAAGTCATGATGTCACAAACATAAGGTTTGTGGTTTAAATTTCTCATTTATACTATCAATTCATATATTCAAGCATCAAGATGTAAAATATTTGCTAGAAATTGAAGGACATAAAATGTTGTTGAGCTTAAAAAACAAAAAAGAATATAAAAATGAATCCAAAATATTATTATTAAATTGTTACCTGGTGCCATATAGCCAATGGTAGCCAAAGTTTTGGTACAAATTTCATGTTCTCCTTCTCTGAACAATTTAGCGATACCAAAATCACTAAGATGAGCCACCATATTGTTGTCCAACAAAACATTAATTGGTTTCAAATCACAATGAACAACTAGTGTAGGAGAACCGTGATGAAGATACTCCAAAGCTATTGCCACATCAATCATTATGTTCAACCTTTGCAAGATGTCTAAATAATAGTTATGAGAGAACATCCATCTCTCAAGACTCCCATTTGCCATGAATTCCATTATTAGAGATTTGAAATGATCATTTGAGCAACTACTAATGATTTTAATGAGATTCTGATGGCATAAATTGCACATGGCAGCACTTTCAATATCAAAACTTCTTAATGCTTCTTCCATGTCTGAGTTAAATACTTTCACTGCTACAATATTTTCATTTGAAAAAATTGCTTTGTATACTGACCCAAAACTTTCAGAGCCTAAAAGATTACTCTTGTCAAATCAATTTGTTCCCTGTAGAAGCTCATAATAGGATATCCTGATTGGTCTATCCAAATTCATTAAATCCATTTTTGTTGAATGATTGCCATCACCTTTCTTACGCTTTAAGAAAACAATGCCTGAAACAACCAAGATGACAACTATGATAGGCAATGAGCATTTTATCATCAAGATCACTTTACTTGATATGTGTCGTTTTCCTTTCTTGCATGGTTGGACCTGTAGCTGGGATTTCCCACAAAGATCTTTATTCATCATAAAAGACTGAGCGGTAAAATTTTGAAAAGGGCCACAATTTGGAATTTCTCCTTGCAATAAATTGTAGGAAAGATTAATGTATTTAAGATTTTGTGATGACTCTTAAGGATTTTGGAATCACACCGGACAAATAATTATGAGAAAGATCCATGGACTCCATGCTTACCATGCCCCTAAGTGATTCAGGAATAGGCCCTTGCAATTTGTTTTGAGCCAAAGATAGGGTTTGCAAAGTTAGCAACCCACCCATGGTTGTAGGAATCCTTCCTGAAATTTGTTTTCCTGATAAGTTCAATGGTATAACTGTTCTCAAGTTTGATACTGCTGGTGAAATTATTCCATTCAATCCATTGGAGGATATGTCTGAAGTCAAGATATCTTTGAGACCCCAAAGAGATGAGGGTATATGAGAGCTCAATTTATTGGAGCTGAAATTCAATTTCTGCAAAGAGGTGTTCCCAAGACATTCTGGAATTGCTCCAAAAAGCATATTATTGTCTAGATACAATTCACTTAGACTGTTAAGTTGGCAGAGTTCATTTATAATGGACCCTTGCAATATGTTATTTCTGAGATTTAAAAGTTGAATACTATGTATTTGTTAACTGTATCTGGAATCAACCCAGTCAAATCATTCCCCTCCAAAGTTAAGTCGAAGAGGGTTGTTAAATTTCCAATTACATTGGGTATAGCTCCACTAAATTCATTGGACGGCAAATGTAACAGAGTGAGCTTAGAAGCAGTTGATATTTCATTTGGAATTTACCCAGTTAGTTTATTTTCACCCAGCCTTAACATCTTCAAGTTAGGAAGTCCAGTTCCTATATTTGAATTGGGAGATGGCCACGGAGGAAATTATCGCCAAGGGATAAATATGTTAATGTTGAAATATTGAAAATATTAGAAGGAATAGGTCCACTCAAACTGTTTGATGACAAGTCTAACCTTTCAAGGTTAATAAGATTGTCAATATCCCTGCGTACAAAACCTGGAAACCCAAAAATTGATTTGTGAAGAAAAGCTGAAACAGTTAATAGTGTTTACATACATATACATACATATATGTGTGTGTGTGTATTCGATAACATAAAAAAAGGTGTTTGCAAATAATATATACGTATACTATAAAAAAAACTACACCTATCTTACTCATCCCAAAATCCTAATATAGATCGATATTGAATATATTAAAAGGGATAGAATATTTCCAATGGTTCAGGATGCTTATAAAAAGACTGAATGGGATTCTATGAACAATTATAAAACAAGTCATATTATTTGCATATAATATCTTAATCCATATACTCTTTTTATTCTATTTGTAAATTATTCTTAATATGTTTTATCTATGAATGGAAATAGATCATGCTCCTATTAGACGGCCAACAACCTAATTTGGTTAGGGCTTAGCTTGAGTCGATCTAAGAAATAGGCCAAGTTGGGACCTATATAAGGGCCTAAATGTATAAAATAGGGTAACATATTTTGTTAAGACCTAGCTAAAAATTGAATTATATTTATATTATGTATATTATTTATATTTTCTCTTTTCTTATTTTAATATATATAAGTATATTGTATTTTAATTTAGTTGTCAATCCTTGAAACATTGCACCCTTCACCACACATTTCACCACCGTTGTAACGCTTGAGATACTGTTGTACTGTTGAGAGAGCACTGTTTGTACTGTTGCAGTGTTATTATATTAGTTTTTAAATTTTTATTATATTTTGGTATGCTATATTGTTGTGCACCTTTATAGAGTATTTTTAGTGGACTCATTGTCTATAATTTAGATTTCAAATAAAAACTCTTTTTGAATTAATTTTTACTCCGATTTATTAAATCATATGAATTTAGTTTTAATTGAATAACATACAAGCCTATTCAAAGCCACCAATGCGCAAAAACTTTACCTTAAGTCCCCTTGCTTTGATAAACTTAAAAGCTTAAAATGCCTAATCTCTTAAGCGTATTTAAATGTCTACATTTTGAGTAGACTTTTTTAAAAGGCTTCAAATCATAGTAGATAAATCCCTTGAAGGCTTGAGCCTGAACTTTAAAGAAAAAATCCTATATGGAGGTTAAGCCCTAAGCTTAGACTTTAGCTTCATCACATGTTTGTATGCCTATTGACCTAAAGTTTAGTTTGACATGTTTTCATAGCTGGTTTTATATAATCAAGAAAAATATTAAATTTCATTAATTTTGATTAAATTCTAATAACTTTTCAACTTTGCCCCTATAAGTTATAAAAAATATTCACTTCATTCAAAGAGTAATTATCCTGGCAATAATAAATTATTGGTAAAATTATACATTCATGTTAAAAGTTTAATGATGAGGCTTATAAATAGAAAAGAAATATTTTTTCTACCTTATAAATAGGAACACAGAAATATATACAATTAAAAAATACACGTGTCTAATAATATAAAACATGAATTTTTGTGTTATGCTGATTAATCCATATATAAATATTAGAAAGTGAAAATGCAAATTTCTTCTAATGCTCAAATTACTTGCCTTCTATGTAAGTCCATAATGCATTTAGTTTGACTATATAATACATAAATTTTTTGTGCATTGCCAATTAATCATGGCCGGCATAAAGCATTATATTGAACTACTTTTTTTGGCAATTTATCCCTCCAGGACAATTATTTTGATATATTTGAAGCGAGAAATTATTTAGTATCATTTTCTGCAATTTATCATCTATTATATATATAGACATATACTTTTCTTTCTCCCTCCTATTGACTTTGTGTATTTCTTTTAATTTTATACTAAATAATTATTCAAAGACAATCATATGAAAAAAATTAACTTGAAAGGTTTACTCGTATAGGATTGAAGAGATAGTAGTCTCCCTAAACCCAAATGAATTAAAATAGTGGAATTTAGTTATTTGACTGGTTGTTGGAAACTCCTTGTATTTTCCTTCATTAGTTTGAGCTTAATTTTGTTTGAACAAAGTTTTTTTACTTTCATTTAATTTTTAAAATATAATTTTTAGTTGATTTTTTATACATATGCTTGAACAATATAAGTAAAATGCTGAAATATATTACTGAATATCATACAAAGTGTATACCTATTAATGAGTTGCTGGTCAAATTCAATAGTTGCATATTGATTTTGGAATGCTTCCTTCTAATTGATTTTAAAATACAATTTTTAGTTGATTTTTTATACATACCTAAATAATTTTTGTTTGTTGTATATTTTTAATTGCTACGATATGATTTTTTTTAAAAATATAAAAATAATCTTAATTTCAATTAAACAATATAGAATTGCTGCAATTTATATATGTAATAAATAAAAAAAACAACTCTAGACTTGCCTATCTTTTAAAATCAGAGGGAGAGAGAAAACATAACCTTAAAAGTATTAAGAGATAGATTATTTGTTTTCCAAAAAGTATTGACTTGACACATTGAGCCATTCTATGTGGTTTAAGTTTTGTCAATGAAAAGCACATAAAAATTTCACTTTTCTACCTTACAAATATAAGCCCCCAACATATGCTTGAACTGTATAAGTAAAATGATGAAAAATATAATTGAATATCATAAATAGTGCATACCTGTAAATGAATTAACATCCAAATACAATCCATTTAAAGATGTACAGTTGCTTATTGATTTTGGAATGCTTCCCTCTAATTGATTAGTGTCAACATCAAGGACTTCAAGTAAAGGGAGTTGATGACACATTTCTTCTGGAAATTTCCCATTTAAATGATTGTTGCCAAAATGAATATATCTCAAAGAAGGCATGCTCCAAATGGATGAAGGGATTTCACCTATAAATAATTACAAAGTATATGTTAATCATATTGGTAATATGACTAGCTAGCAGGTTTCTAATAAATTCACACACAATTATATAAATTGTACATGGAATTTTGTTAATGAGTGACATAAAATGCATATAATATGATTTAATTTTTGTTGGAAATAAATTTTAAAGGACTCTTCCAATATCAATTACCAGTATGACACTAAAATTCTTTAAAAATATATGCTAAAGAGAGATTATGATACTAATTTCACCTATTTAAATCGCACAACCAAAGTATCTATATTTTTCATTACGGGATTTAATATTTACAGAGTTCTAACTTTGAAATTCAATACGAATTCATCAGGCTCAAATTTTAGTTTTAATTTTAGGAATTAAAATGATTTTGGTTACACATTGTAAGATAATATAGAATGAATATGGAAAATACTTAAGTCACATTTCTTATATCTAATATGTGAAGTTATCCAATAATATGTAGCAATGTATTTTATTTTTGAAATATTATCATTTAGCTATGAGCCTATATGAAAAAAGAAGACACATGGTCATGTGTTATTAAAGAACTTGACATAATAAATATAAGGAATTGATATAAGTATGGTTCAATACATAATAAATGGATTTTGATTATAGCTGTGAGCACAATACTATAACTTTTAAAGTAAAAATTCAAAATTATTGATTAAGAAAAATGGATTACAACAAACATATAAAATAATTTTTCTAACATCATCACTACCAGAAAAATGCCATTTAGCGACGGAAAAATCCATCGCTAAATGACTATTTTCCATTAGAAAATTTCCATTTAGCGACGGAAAATATTAGCGACCTTTATTTTAGCGACGGTAAATAGCTATTTAGCAATAGATTTTCTGTTGTTAAATAACATTTTTCTGGCAGTCATCCGATTGATAGTTGATATTGCAACTTTGGAAGTGTACCGTTAATTTTGTTTTGTTAAATCAAGAATTCTTAAAGTAGAAATTATGTAATGTTGAAGAGAGATTATGAAATTTCACCTATTTCAATTTTAAAAGTGAACAAAATATTATACTTGTGTAAGAATTCGGATGCATATAATTTTTGTTTGTTGTAAAATTTTTAACTCATACGTTGTAATTGTTAAATTTTTTATACATGTAATTGTTAAATCTAAAGATACAATATATAACCAAAAAAAATCTAAACTTATCTATATCTTAATACGGTTTGTATTGGACTAGTCCAAAAGGCCCTTACAATGATTTTTATGTAGTTTAGTAAATAGAATATATATTTCATATGTAAAAAAGTGAATAAATATATATATATTTCAATGAAAGAGTTCGATGTATTATAAAATGTTTTCAAAATAGATAAACAAACCCATACACACATTAAAAATTTTGGCATGCTTCTCTCTGTGGACTCTATCTCTCTGCCTCTCTCCTGAAACTTTCTGTGATTTCGCTCTTTCAATTCTGCTTCCCTTTCTGTAATTTCCTTCCCATTATACCCATTGAGATTAGCTAATAAGTATATTTCATTTACTAGAACCTTACAGAAACTACATTCATAATAATCTTCTAGGAGTTTTAAAAAAATGATGTAAACCACATTATATAACAAACACACACAAACACCATACACACATGGATAGTGAAAATCATTTTTTACTTTTATTATCTATTAATAATTAGTATTTCCAAAAAGGTAGAACCCTTTGAAATCTGGTTCATAGTCTTATCTTTCTTTTATTTTGGGATTATAATCACAAGTTATATTTAAGCCCCCACTATGAATGTATACAATTTTAATGACATGAAAAATAAAATAAAATCTCTTTACATTTATTTTACCATAGAATGATAAAACAACGAAAACATAAGAATAAGAAATGAGAATATTGTGCTATAGATGCTGGGGTCAAAATCCAATTGATTAGCATCAGCAACTTATGAAAAAGCATGGACTTGTAAATAGAAAGGTAAAATGGGTCATATTATTTTCATATAAAATGCTTACTGTACATATATGGCATTAAACTTGTATTTACTACTTCATATCGTCTTTAATATAAGACTGAGTAGATTAATGAAGGTAAATAAAGTATAACTGGAAGGGAATTTAAGACAGTCATATACTACTAATTATAAACTCTTACCTTGTAAGTTGTTGTTTCCAACATGTAGCCACTGGAGTTTGGTCAAATTTCCAATTTCACTTGGTATTTTTCCTCCGTTGAATTTGTTATCATCCAATTGTAAATTTACCAATTCTTTGCATTGATGCCAAATGGAGAGTATTTCACCAAACAAATTATTTACATCCACATAAAAGAATTTTAGTTTTGGAAGCCCAAAACACATATTTGTTGAGAGACCACCAGATAAGATATTGTCTCCAAGATCTAAGTTTTGTAGCATTGAAATATTGAATAATGAAGATGGAATAGAACCAACAAGTTGATTCACTCCAAAGGACAACATCTTTAGTTGTGAAAGATTGCCAATCTCTTTTGGGATGCCTCCTTCAAACATTAAGGAGTGGGAAAGAAAGTAATGTCAGCAACAATTTTTTACTTATATGTAATAATTGCATTAAAAACACATGTAAGAAGACTTGCACCTTTTTTTAAAAAAAAATAACACAATTATATTATAAATGATAAAACAGAGAAACAAGATTATGATTTCCAAAATAGTATAATCATTTAAAATCTAGTTGGCCCTTCGTTTTTATGACTAATATCAAAAGACATTTTGCAAGGGAGACCTCTACAAACTTTTTAAACTTAATAATTACTAATAGATGATAAAATTAAAAACTAATTTCAATTATCCATCTCAAAATTGAATGTTCCAGGTATGTTCTCTATAAAGCTTACTCAATTTGAAAAAAAAACCCATAAAATTTTTAATGACAGAATAATATACATTTATCTTCTGAACAATTAGATCCACTTGACTGATGCTATAACAGTCTTCTTTTTTTCCCCTCGTTTGACTTTATAACCCGTTTCAAAATTTGAATGAGGAATGGTTTTTTTCCATTTGAAAAAGAATAGAAAAATGCTGATAAAAATTAAAAATAAATTTCATAAAATACCAAAAGTAAACAAATAAAAAACAATCGAGACCAACCCATATTCCTCGAGGATAACATCTTGCTAACAAAATATACTAGTTTGGAACAAAGACAAATATAGATATTGAAAATAATCCAAAACATACCTGACAAGTTATTAAAAGATAAACTCAATAACTCAAGCGAAGATATGTTGGAAATTGTTTGGGGAATGATTCCTGAAATTCTGTTTCCCGCAAGGCGTAAAGTCCTCAAGTGCTCAAGTTTATTCACCTCAATTGCAATGGCCCCTTCAATGAAATTGTCATTCCAATCTAAGATCTCCAACATTGATAGATTGAATATAGATAATGGAATAAATCCATTAAGACTATTGCTTCGAGGATTTAGTTTCTCCAGTGAAGATAAATCTCCAATCCATTCTGGAACTTGCCAATAAAAGTCATTATGGTTCAATTTGAATAGTTTCAATCTACGTAATTGAGCTAACTCTTCTGGTATTTGACCATAAAAATTGTTTTCACTGAGATCAAGTCTAACAAGGAACGAGAGATTTCCTAGGTGTGGTGATATGGTGCCCTTAAGACCCATGCCTCTAAGATTTAGAGAATTGACCCTTCTGTGATGAGAGTTGCAAGTGACACCATGCCAAGTGCATGGAGAAGAAGATATTGACCAATTTGCTAATGAATCATATGGATCTGACTTGATAAAGGATTTGAAGGCTAGAAGTACAGATTTGTCGGTAGTCATATTTGTATCAATAGAAGCTAAGGTGACGGTGAAGCAATGAAGCAAGAAGAGGAAGACAAAGAAGGAAGGTTTTCCCATATTGATCATATCAAACTTATCAAATCTTGCACATCCAAAAATTATAGTTCACACATTGTTTTAAACTTCTCCGATTCCGAATCAGGTCAAGTCGTGCCAACAAAATGTGGGGTTACAAAAGGGTATCTTTTGTGATAAGATTGGAAGAAATTCAACTAAAAAAGTAATTAGCATGTTCGGCGAATTAAATTTGTTTTCACGTAGTAGTTGAAGACATTGTTTTGGCTGGTTTATTTTATTTATGGTCAAGTCGGGTGGGTACAGAATAACCCAAAATGTACGTTAATGAGAAGAAGCTTCGTCCCTTAATTTCATTACGTGGTGAACAATTTCACCTCTGGGACCACATTTTCATATTATTGTTTTATTTATGAAAAAACCTCGTTGGTACATTGTTCCTTCAATTGTCCATTCCCTTTTTTTTCACTTTTGGGTGAGATAGTTATTCCTTTCCTCATTATTGAACATTAACAGTTTTATGGATATAAAAATTCTAACATCTATAAAATGCTTCGCTCTAATTTACTTGCATTCAAAACAATAATATGAAAAAATTTATAAGCCTACAGCCAAGTCAAGGCACTGTCTCTATTATTTAATACATATGAATTTATTGAAACCATCATTTGTTAGAAATTTGCGAGTTAAGCAAATAATAAAATGTTAATAGTATGAAAAATATATCTGGCATCCACATCTGTCAGAAATTAAGAGAGATACATTGAAAAGTAAAGTTATATATAAGATAATAATTAAATTTAAAAGCTTCAGAAATTTTATTGTGAAATTATTGAGATATGGACGAAATAGGTTATATTCAACAGATCTGCGAGCTAATTGTTATAAAACAAAATTCATTTTTCCGAAAGTATATGCAATTACATTTTGTTATGATATATAATTACCTTTTCATTTTCTGGAGATAAAAAATTGCAAAAATTATTTCTGAGGATTAATAAATATTAACATATTTATATTTTTTTATGGAGTTTGATTTCATTTTTCCCTTATAAACATTGCCAACTTTTTAAATTTAACTATATGGATATCATATTTATTTATTTTTATATTTTTTGCATAATGCTCTGACTCAGCCTACCATTATATTTATATTGAAGCTTTTCCTGCCATCATTTGGAAAACTTGTAAACAATGTCGATGCATGGCCTGAAGAGGAAGATGAGAAAAAATATTTTATGGTGCTGCACGTATATAAAAAAATACTTCAGGATGCTGAATGCTCAAAAAAATAATTTAGAGTGCTTGATACATTACAAAAATATTTTAGGGTACTTGATGCATATAAAAATACTAAAAAGTGTTAGATCCATTTTAGGCCACAGAGTCACCGCATAGATGCAGCTAGAGCCCTTCACTTGAGAGGAGACCTCAGAATCACACTCTTGTTAAAAATGGGTATAAAGAAGATGAGAATATTTACATCCTGTCGCAAAAAAATATCATTTTATCGCCATGATATATATCTCAAAATAGATTAATGTAAAATTTCAATATTAGGATTGTAATCCACTTTTATTTTTTAAAAATTTAAAGTATATATTTAGTGTTTTAATCTTATATCAATTTCAGTTTGATCCTTTGAATTTTAAATGTGTATATTTAATCCTTTATAAAGTCACTATTTGATATAAACAATTAGATGCTAACAAGTTATGTTTAAATTTTAGTTATTTGATATAAACATTTTATATTTTAGAATTAAACCATATGTTATCAAATTTTAATTTTAAAATCATTATTTAAATTTTCTGTTAAATGAAATTAACGGCTCTAAAAATAAATGATTAAAAATATACTTTTTAAACTTAAGGGACCAAATCAAAATTTGATGTAAATATAGAGACCAAATATATAATTTTTCCTTTGTAAAATACTAATTTCGATGGATTTTCAATTTGCACTTTTCAAACACCTTCAAAAAATAAAAAATCTCTCTTGGACCTTTAGTGTGAATACATTGTACCTTCACAAATAAAAAATCTCAAAATTCATAGGAAACGCCTTCAAAATACATGACTTAATTTGTTTGAATGAATTATACATGACTTGCTTAACTTAATTGAGAGTATACCTAAGAGTCTCACTCCATTTCATAGGAAACCTTCAAAATACATCTCATCTTTATCAATATTTTATCATCATTTACACTTGTGAGTGCTATATTTGTGAGCTCTGTTGATGTAATTAACAAAGAAAGAAGTACCATTTTTATCTAAGAAAAAAAAAAGAAATAAGTGCCCATCTAATCTTTAATGTAAGATCTAATTATGAATTTGATTTTGTTCTTAAATATATGATGTGTTCCTAATCTTTAGTAAATTCTCAAATTATTCATATTAATGCTACTTCAACAATAATCAAGTAATAGAAGTAGTGATAGAATTAAAGAATATATACTTAAATCTTGGAAGAATTGGGAGAAAGTCTCCAATTGAAAAATTAATTAGAGAATTAAAGTTGCACATGTGAAAGCTCAGTTACATATTTAGAAAGTCACATTCTCTAATTAATTTTCCAATGGGGATTTTTCCCCAATTCCCCCTTATTTCTTTGTTTTTCATAATACATATCCGAATAAATAGATCCTTTTTTTTTTTTTTGTAATTAGCCAACGTCGTTTACCTTTGCATCTTTGGATTTAACATTTTGTGGCATTTTGTTACAGACATAGCTATCTATTACTATTGCAATAGTTTTATTTTATCTCCGCATCTAAGATTGAAGTTCGAGCTTCAACAAGGCACTACAAATGAATATTCTTTGTTTAAGATTTATGTAATTACTGAAATACCCCTCTTGGTTCATTTATATTGCATCTATCTGGCGGGCTACACGTCTTTTTCCACACACATTCTTGTTTCCATCTCTCCTCTGTTCTTTCACCCTTCAAAACTTGTGAACAGGAATTGGGAATTTTTCTCATTAATTGGTATTTTCATTTCAACATCTTTTTCTTCATTTCTCAAGTTTTGATGGACTTCATTTGGATGCTAGCATGGATATGTATTGTTTAATTTATTTATGTATTTGCAAAAGGGCATCTTTTTTTATAAGATTTGAAATTATTTTATCTGTAGTCAAGTCTATTGAGATATAAAATGACCCGAAATGTATGTTAATGAGAAGAAGCTTCCTCCATTAATTTCATTGCGTGTTGAACAATTTCACAAACCGGGACACCATTTTCATTCCATTATTTTATTTATGATCGTGTCTGACAGGCTATAGAGAGTAATCCCATAAGAACGTTATTGAAAAGAAACCTTCGGTTATTCCTTTATGGCTAAAGTATACTTTTAGTCCTTTATGTTTACGTCAGGTTTCACATTAGTCCTTTAAGTTTAAAAAGTGCACTTTTAGTCCCTCAAACTTAACGCCGTTAGTCTCTCTTAATGGAAATTGCTGACTCATCAAACTTAACATTGTTATTTTAGATACTTTTTTATTTTACACAATTTAAAATATCAAATTTATTATATTATTAAATTATAATTAAAATGTGAGTATACTTTGTCAATGTTTTATTGCACAGTTATCGATTAAATTTGATGAGTCAGCATTTTCCGTTAAGAGAAACTAACGGCATTAAGTTTGAGGGACTGAAAGTGCACTTTTTAAACTTAAAGGACTAATGTGAAACCTGACGCAAACATAGAGGACTAAAAGTATACTTTAGCCTTCCTTTATTCATTACTGGACGTTTAAACGTGGTTAATTCAATCAATAATATGCATAATTCTGTAAGCTTGTGGATAATTCAATGAATTTATTAAAATCATCATTTGGTAGCAAAATTGCTAGGAGAGAAAATAATAAAATGTTAGTATACACAGATTCTCACTTCGAGTTTGAGGACTTTATTATCACTGAATTATTTAATTTGCGATCAAGGCCTTAAAGAATCCCAGAAATATATCACGATTCACGCCTTAATTTCTAGTTAGAAAACGGAGCTTAATTGAGTTGCTGTTTTTCCCTTATAATTTCCCATTAGTATAATAAATAATACTTATTTTATCATTTTTTTGAAATAATTTTTTTTAAAAAAATATCATGCGTGTCGTATTCAATAAAACAGTGATTATGTTTTTTTACAAATTTATATTACAAATTAATGTGGAATCCAATGTATGCTTTTGACAAAAAGGACTCTAAAGTCTGAATCAATTAAAGTCTTGACAACCCAAATTTCATTGTCTCCTTTTCATTTTTTCCATCCATCAGTCGGCAGATGCATTGTTTTGCAATATATTCATTTGCATATCATTTAAATTCTCATACTCTATTCTAATGGCCCTTTGTTAATTTTTTTGTTGGAGAAGTGTAATTAGGTTCCAAGTAAGGAAAATAATTTCTCATAAATCCCAAAAATTTGTTAATAAATCACTTTCACTTATCATTGAAACGCATAGGATGTTATTTTCCTTACTTGGAACTTAATTACAATTTCTCCTTCTCCTTCTTTTTTTTTTTTTTTTGCTTTTTTACCAAGTGGAAAAAATATAAACCTCAATAGAAGGAGATGAACGTGACTACTCAATCGCAAACAGTATAGTCTTTAGATCCTTTCCTACGATTCCCTAGTTGCAAGTGTTTAAATATTAAAAAAATTAAAAGTGAGAAGAAAAAGTGGTAAAGAGAAATTGAAGATTCATGTTTTAGGGGTGAACATAATGTAATTATATATCTATGATCCTTAATATAAGACTTATTTTGTATTCAATATTTTTATAAAAATGTGTCTATTATTATGAAATCGGATGATTTTTATAAAAGAAATTACAAAAGAACTAAAATAGAGAATTGAAGAAAAATGCGAAGGAAAGAGTGCAATGGTTCTGGCTATTGGGTGTTGGAAATAGATATGTTGCAGAAATATGCTGCTAAGTATTGTGAATCTATTGGGAGAGAGTGCGTCACTTTTGTATGTTGTGATTGCATGCGAGGGGGGGATTCTTCCAAGTTTTTGGGTAACACTGAAATTCTCTGTTCACCCTATTCATAGAAGCAAATCCGCAATCCTTTCCTCTATTCCTCTTGAAGGAATTCGGGCGTACCTGTAGAATCCTACTCTGTTCACAGATACCCACGCGAAATATGGATCACATGTGTGGATCCAGATTTGAGACACAGCAAATGCACCACAGAGGAAGAGAGGAGAGGAGATGAGTCTTTGCTGAGGAGGGAAAGGAGAAAATGTTTTCTCTGTGCGTTATGTCTCACCTGCATTTGGGAAACCACTTCCCCGCATAATAACTTCCCAACTCATGGTAACCGTTCCCACACAAAAAACATTTCAAAAATTAAACTTTTGGGAAAGTCACCATTTTGTTCCCACATATTCTCTCATTCATGATTTTGCCCTAAAAAGGGTTTTGGGCCTAATCCACTAAGGGTTGCCTATATTCCAACACCACTCTTCCCTCGTAGGTTCATTGCTCCCTTCTTTGTTGCTTTCCAAATGCACAATGATGAGATGTCATCTATTTCAACTCGCGAGGGATGAGTTTTCAGGGATAAATGTTCTTTTTGCATTTTCCCACAGGTAATTAAAATTGGTTCCAACCATTTTTAGTGGGAAAAGATGTTCGAGCGTTTAAATAAAAATGGCTTCTCACGGAAAATTAATTTCCATCTCAGATTATATATCCACCAAATACTGTCCAGCAGTGAAAAATTTGGATTTTCTATTTCTATTGGTACATTTTCTTTAATCCAAAGGGACCCTTAGCTTTTAATCAATTCAATGCCTTTGGGCGACTCTTGTATCCAATCTATGCTACTAAGTATTGTATGTGAATCTATTAGACCTTAGATTCGTGAGGATTTATATTGATATAAAAAAAATAAACTTCCTCTCTGCTCATATTTTCCATTGAAAATTAAATTTATCAATAATAATAGTATCCTAAATCATCATAATTTGTTTGGATTTCGTTTCAATTCTTACTTAAATTTTCTTAATACTAAATAGTGGAGAAAAGTAAAACCAATGCAGTTTAAAAACTTTATTGTAAACAATAGGGAGAATTGGGGATAAGTCCTCCATTGATAAATTAATTGTACAATGTGACCTTCCAAATTATATAACTGAGCTTTCACGTAATATGCAACCAAAATTTCATATTATGCAATTGAGCTTTCTAATATACAACTAAACTTCCACGATATGTAACTGAGCTTTCATAAGGGTGCAATGGTAATTCCAATTATCTAATTAATTTGTCAATGGGGATTAATCCTCAATTCTCCCATACAAATATGAGAATCATTTTCCCTTCAATGAAAATGACTCATCCATTTACATTTGTCGGCAGAGGACGTGGTAGACTTGTCAACTATGTAAGGACACAAAAAACTATAATAAAATTAAAAGTTGTCCCATTAAAAAAGCAACTAGGACCATATTTTCAATATCACCACTCATGACACCCACAGAGTGGCCTATAAATTATGTTAATTGATTGCGCTGATTGACTTGTGACGACATATCAAAGCTCCAATTCACTTCACACCAAACAACTGAGGCGCGGTTTGGTTTACTAAAAATCAGACAGTGAAAAAGGAAAATCAGAATTTTCTATTGAATTACTTTTAGTTGGCAAATCTGTCATGAATCCAAATTCCAGCGGTGACCAATGCGCATAAAAGAAAATTTTGGTGGGAACCGATTTCCAATCACCCTCGTAAAAGTGCAAAAGATCACGTTGCCCTTGGTTTTTCTTCTTACCTCAGTATGTGGTCCATCTTCTTCTTTTATCGTTGATGCATGCATAGTGTTCTAATAGTAAGCTGCTATAATTATATGCAAGTGATGGGTAACTCATGGTTATGTAAAAATTTTCGGTAAATGTCACATCACAATGAGCTTCTTAGGAGGTTAGACACATTAGCTTATTTGCTTTTGAGTTGATGCAAATGTTGAGTACTTTATGGTTAAGAGAAAAATTATTCAAATCTTGTGTGACCATATTGTTCTCTCCTGTTCTTGTTTCGGTATTATATAAATTTTATATAATTGTCAAGATGGAAAGACTCAGCTCTTGATGGTTGAGTTCTAAGAGACGTCATAAGGAGAAGATGTATACCAAAATAATTCCAGATGAACCCACCATATTAAGGATAGTTATATAAAATTTTTGTATAGGCAATTCAAATGTGATTGCAATGATAGTCCACAATATTTTGCGATTGTTATATTTGCATGTAGGAAGAAAATATAGATATTTTAATGCCAATTGCCTTGCATATCTGGGATTGGTTTATTGCTCTTCATGTTAGCCAAAAACAGGCGCAAACTATGTTTTTTTTTCAAGATTTTAACTAGATGCAGGTGATGGATAACTCATGGTTAAGAGTAAATTTATTTAAATTATAAGTAACCATAAGGTAATCATCATATACATCTAGTTAAACATGCAAAACTATTTCAATTTATTGTAACTTTAACTAAATGCAAGTCATATTTAATTAATGGCCAAGAGTAAAGTTATTTAAATTATAAATAACTAGAAGTATCCATCATGTGCATATGGTCAAATATAGCAAATTATATACTCTTCGAGTTGTTTTTACTATATGCACGCTATAAGTAATGGTTAAGTGGGAGGTTATTTAAATTTCATTAATATATATGTATATTAGTCAGCACATCATTTTCTTCATCAAATACATATTTTAAAATATCATTTTATATTTTTTGTTAAACATGGTAACGTGGTTATGTTAAACATTTTTTCTACCTATCTTAGCATCATTTTAACCCAACTAAACATAAATTTTCTAATCAAATCATTTTCCATTTCAATGCATATCAGACATCTCATAAGAAAAATTTTCCTTTCCCTTTCTTTCTATTCTTTTTCATTGCCATCAATACTTTGGTCTAAACGAGCCCTTAGAAGTGAATTAAAGGTTAAAT
>JANTPZ010150843.1:0-15276 GCA_025593235.1 Vachellia pachyceras | reverse complement strand
CTTGCACCAAAGTTTTGCCTACACAATTGACAACATTATGGCCATCAATTATAAGCCATTTCCAAGACAAAAACTAAGGTAAAACTTCCTTAAATCATCTCTTGAACTTTAAGAACCTTAAAACCCCAAACTTGTCTCTAATGTTTTCCAATGCTTCCATAAACTTGTGGTTACCTTTACCCTACACAAAAAATCATTTTAAACCCATTGGAAGCATCAAAATCATCAATACAACATTCCTTCTCAAAATTCCAGACCTGGCCGAGAGGTTCCCAAAACTACCATCAACATGATTTTTCAACTTTCATCACTTATACCACTTGATTCTTGTTTCCAAATTCATATTCATGCATGGTATAACTTGATTTTAACTCTCCTTTATCAAATAAAAATTTGGGCAGCATCTCCCCTTAGGGTTTGAGATTCCAAAAATTCATACAAACATCTAACCCAAGCAATATATACATCAATCTTCTCCTTAACATGCAAGGAGTGTTTTGCAACCATTTATTTCCTCTAAATCCATCTCTTTCTCATTTTTCCTCTCATGAACCCTAACTTTCCAGCCACCAAAAGAGAGCCAAAACCAAAAAATCTAAACCGATAGAAAGGTAGAGGAAGTTGAGAGGAAGAGATTGATGTATAACTTTAGGTACTTAATCCCTTACCTTGGATTTTTCAAGAGCTTGTTCTTCCTTCCTGTGCTTGTTCATGGCATCACCTCCTCTCCCTTTTGCAGCTGGAATATGTCGTCCAAATGGAAGAAAAATGGAGAGAAATGGCCTTTTATAAAACTTCTCATAAAAGATGGAAGGCTAAGATTCAACCTTAACTATTAAGTAAAATCTAAGGGTCCATAATTAGCCACACCTCCACCACTTGTTTAATCCTCATTAGCTCTTAAAAAGTATGTAATGATGGCTGCACATGGTGGAGAAAAATCTGTTTGGGGTTTGGTTACACTAACCAAATCAAATTCCATTCGGTTACTTCTACCGATTACACTTTCTACCGGTAAACATAACTTTATTCCGGTAAATCTTTTTCTACTTTTCTGGAGATGTTTTCTTCCTCATTTAATCTCCATAACTCCCTCTTAAATATATTAAAATAATCATCCTCAAAATGTCCCTTGATCTTATCAAAACCAACAGGATTACTTTATCCTATCTAAAACTCCTGAAAACACGCAATCTTAGAATAAATCATTGTTAGGGCCTTATAATTTTCTACATTTTTCATTGATACTCTAGCCCTTTTTCTTTCCCCAAAATACCTTCTAAATTGTCCAAAATTAATTTTTGTAATAAATTATATTTTCGGGGATTTTTCGGGCATTTTTCCTTATTTTCGGGAAATCGCCTTAGTCGTACTTTGGGCAATAATTTTGTAAAATACTATAAATTCCACTGAATTTTTATAGACTCTGGTTTTTTGTCTTAGAGAACTCCTGATACCTTAAATAATTATTTTCAATCATCAAATCTTTAAAATTCCATAAATCATCATCCAGACCGAATTTCACCAATCGGTTGAATATCTGGTAATCAGTGAGTTCTGCTCTATCTTTTGGGAATTTTTCTGATTTTTGGTCAACTTTTTGACTTTGACTTTGTCAAATGACCAAAATGCCCTTACACTTTCTCTTAATGACTAAAATGCCTTTCATAGTCTGACTTTTCATAAATTCCCATTTTGCCCTTAACCTTTTGGCCAGGATCATTTGGTTTCTGAGCCCTTGGGCAACTTCCCAGGAGGTCACCCATCCTGAAATTGCTCCCAAGACGAGCACGCTTAACTTTAAAGTTCTTACCGACTTCCATCCACCAGGCCAAATCTGATTCTGCAACTTCCGGCCCAACAACAATCAACTTTTTCCGTACTTTCTATCCATGGGCTCTAACTTGACTTTTGACTACTGGTTTGACCCTTTTTATCCAATAACCATATTGCCCGTGGTCTTGATACTTACTACATTTATGTCCCTGGCTTACATTCTTAGTAACTTAAAAGCCTTAGGACTAATTTGACCAGGTTCACTTAAGTCCACTGACATCTCCTTTTCTGTACTTTTATTTCTGAGCCTTGTCTTATCTCATAATTATCAGCTTGGCCTCTATATCGATTTGCAGAAAAGGGTGGATATTACAGTTATGTTCCATATTCACGAGTTTATAAATAAATGTGACTAGCTAAACATGAAAGAGAAGGAGCTAGCATAAGAACTACCAGAATATGCAAGGGATAAGAGATATACTGGTCCAGTGTTTGATAGGATTTCTTCTCTGCAACGCATACTGGATGCTAACACCCGAGGACTCCAAGAGCACACCACTCTAAATGGACAAGGGTCTCAGTTAGCATATATCCAAATGGGCTAGAGAGACATATGAGCTGGATCAAGTCGTCCAGAACCCGTAAACCTGGTAGAGATGCCGGTACCGAAGGAAGAGCTCCTACTAGAAGAAGAGGATGCATAAATGGTAGAGAACCTCGGATACACTTCATCTGGATACTATGATAGTATCATCTCGAGGTTCAAGCAAGATGTAAAGGCAACCAAAAGATCAAAGTTTAAACTATAGAGTTTGTCCAGAGGAGATAGTTTACGGGAAACTCAAACGCTGTAAATTGAATTTACTGAACGTAACCTGGAATTGAAGACCCGTGAAATTACAGAACTACATTTCTCCTCAAGGACGAAGATTTTATTTAATCAAATACAAAGGGCCAGAGAGGCCTTTGAGCTTGATTAGTCGCAGAAGGCGCTGGAGGGACTTCCTCCTCAGTTGAGATTGAAGTTAAAGAGTCCCTTAGTGATATTCCGGTTGTCAGGGAGTTCCTAGAAGAGTTTCCAGAAGGGATCAGCGGATTGCCTCCAGAGAGAGGTGGAGTTCGCCATTGATCTAGTACCAGAAACATACCTGATATTAAATACTCCGTACAGTATGGCTCCAAGTGAGATGAAGGAGCTAAAGAAGCAGATAGAAGAGCTTCTAGAAAAGGGGTTTACTAGACCCAATGCTTCATCCTGGGGAGCCCCAATACTTTTCGTGAAAAAGAAAGATGGAAGTCTTTGGTTGTGCATAGACTACTGTGAATAAATAAAGTGACAGTAAAGAACAAGTATCCGCTTCCCCATATTGATGACTTGTTGACCGGTTAAGTGGTACAAAAGTATTTTCCAAGATAGATTTCATATAAGGTTATCACCATCTTCGAGTTAGAGCTAAGGACAATTTTAAGACGGCTTTCCACACTAGATACGGACACTATGAATTTCAAGTGATGTCGTTCGGTTTGACGAATGCCCCTACAGTTTTCCTAGACTACATGAAGTGTGTATTTCAGCAATACCTGGATCAGTTTGTCGTAGTCTTATAGATGATGTTATAGTGTACTCCAGATCTTTGAGGAATATGAAAGGCATCTTAGAATTGTATTAACTGTTTTGAAAGAAAAATATTTATACGCTAAGCTCAGTAAGTTCTAGTTATTAAAGGTGAAATTCCTAGGATAGGTGATCCCTCATGAAGGAGTCACTGCAGATTACGTCGAAGTAAAGCCAGTACTGAGATGGAATCGGCCTAGGACAGTAAGAGAAGTGAAATTACTAGAGCACGTGATCTCTCAGAAAGGGGTTGCAGTAGACTACGCCAAAGTAGAGGTAGTATTGAGATAGGATCTGCCTAGGATAGTAACCGAAGTCAGGAGCTTTCTGGACCTAGCAAATTATTACAGATGTTTTATACAAAACTTTTCTCGGATTGCCTTACCGCTGACTAAGCTCACTAGAAAGAATCAATCTTTTTCGTGGAATGAGAAGTGTGAGGCCAGTTCCCAAGAGTTAAAGAGGAAACTAACCTTGACGCCTATACTAGTGAGCTTAGAGGAAAAACCATAAGTATTACTGCTGATGATCTGAATAGTTATCTTGGGACTCATGAATTTGATAAGGAGTTAAAGGATTTTTCACAAGAGGAAATTTTTGAGTTGCTAAGGCCAGGGGAAGAGTATCCAGGAAATCTGTCTTTTGATCCAGCCTCTATGCCAGTAATACAAAGGACTATTCACTACATCTATTCTAGATGTTTAGTGAATAAAAGTAAGAAATATACTCACCTGGCTCATATGGATTATCACATTTTGGCATCATTAATGGCAAATGAAAAGAGGAACATTGGACAACTTGTGTTTAATGAGATGCAGAGGTTCAGATTCTCAAACTCTAAAATGATGACTGTACCATATCCATGCCTTATCTCTTATATTCTAGATGTTCATCAGATTTGGTACATAGTTGAAAAGGTTGAGAAACCTATCCTATTTTCTGCTCAGCACTTCCACAGGATGAACATAGATGTGGTAAAAGTTCAGTCTCAGCCCTCTAAGAAGAGGAAGACCACATCTGCCACATCCCGAGGATAGGATGAGGCTCAGTCTTCTGCTCCTCCTCCTCAGCCATCTTCTGCTCCATCATTTGCTCAGGCAGCTTTGCAGACTTACATGGAGACTGAGTTCAGTAGGATGGGAGAAACTTTTATGACTACATTCCAGACTCAGACTCAGAATTATCTAAAGAATGCAGTAACGGTTGCAGGGGATTATTTCTCAGGTAAGACTCTTGATGTGGCTGTCACTTCCCTGTCCAGGGATCTCATTATGTTCAGGGATGCTTTCTTGGAGAAATTTGACACTTTGGTGAAGAAAGTGGGTGAGCTAGATGACAGAGTTGGTTCTATAGAGCAATTCATCAGAGAATCTCAGGCATCTTCATCTGCTGCTGCTGCTCCTCCTCCTCTTCCTCCTCCTCCATCTCATTCACCTGAGGATCCTCCTACGGATGCTGTATTGGCCATGATTGACTTTTCATCCTCCATCCTCAACCCAGAGCCTCAGCCTATACCTGCACCTCCTTTGGCATCAGTGGCTCCATCTGATCCTGTTGATCCTCAGCCATCTTCTGTTCCAGAGCCCTCATCTGATCCGACTCCCTCCTCTCCTTCTTCACCCCTTGTTTGATTGTTGACAAAAAGGGGGATAAAGAAAATCATATGTGCTTTTGATGTTATGTTTTATATTTGCTATGCTTATGAACTATGCTTATGACTTATGATATTTATGAATGATAATATGCTTTCAAGAATTATGTCTCTCTGATTTCATGGGTTCTTTCTATTCTCGTGACTTGACAATTTAAGCTCTTTTCATGGGTTCTTTCTATTCTCATGACTTGACAATTTAAGCTCTTAATTTCATTCTGATTTTATAAAGTTTTTGTCATCATCAAAAAGGGGGAGAATGTTGATACCTTATTTTGATGATAACAAAATGGTTTCAAGCTTAAATTGTTGATGATTAAGTGTTCTTAGTGGAACACTCGAGTTCTGAGATATAATACTCGAGTATTATAAGTTAAAATAGTTAATTTTCTAAAGAAATCAGAGAGTAGACAGTACCAGAAGTACTAGAGCTGCTGAAGGGCTTTATGATTATTAAGAGTAAGCCAGATATTCTGTGATAGACATAGTAGCCGTAGCAGCAACAATTTTAGTAACCGCAACAGACTTCCCAACTTAAGTCAGCCTAAGTTTAATAGTAATAAAGGCATAGTACTAGCAGCGGAGTTTGGGGATACTTCATGATGAATTATCTGCTAGTATATAGGCTTAAATCTTTATATGATGAAAGATTCCTAGGAGAATAAATTGTAAAGTTGAAATGACCATGGATGAATTGGTCAAGGAATCTTAAGAGCCTACCGAAGGGAAAGTCAGGTAGTGCATCATAACGATATAGATGATGAGAAATAGATAAAGAAGTGATATGACACACCCCAAATAGTAAAGGCAAGTAATGCAGAACTTAGAGATGCCTTAAGCGATGAGATTTAACTAGTGATATTTCACTATGTTTTCAGGTATCACGGAATGGTGTGATCCTCAGGCCAAGTATGGGAATGAGAAATAGATTCTCATCAGTGAATGCCACTGCTAAGTAAGTAAGAAAGCTCAGGAAAGGTTCCCTGATTAGGGACAAGGTACGTTGCGTTATGATGAGAAGAGGAAGTACCCAACATAAATCATTCTAGAAAATGTTTTAGCCAAAAAGTATCTCTCTAAAGTTTGGGATGGTGATCTTCCTATGCCATCACCGCAGTTAGGTGAGTTACTTCCTGATAGACAGGAAGAAGAGCAAATTCCTGCTAGACAGGGATTAAGAGGGACCAGTCACCGCAGTTAGGCAAGCTACTTCCTGATAGACAGGGAGAAGCATATTCCTGATAGACAAGAATCAGATAGGACTCCAATGGGAAACCATTGTGAGCTTCTCATGTTGTCCCACAAGAGAAAGAAAGCAGTAAAAGCAGGGTATATGGAATAAACCATTCCCAATACAAAGAGAGAGAAAATGAGCTAATAGTATCAGGGACAGAATCCCTTGAATAGCTGAGTATTAAGGTTTGTTGAATCCTGAGATATAGCAGTTTCGCATAAAATAGACATTGATTGAATCAATGTCACAGAATAGTAATGATAATAAAATTTGGTTGTGAATGGTGCATGATTTTTGTGATGAATGAAGTGGATGATATGTGTATGAAATGTGACCTTGATTGCTATGTCCATATGCATATATAAAATGTAGTTTGAACATGTCACATATTGTATGATCATACACTTGTTTTTAAAGTCATAATATGCACATTCATAATGTTTATTGATTAGTTAGTTTTGCTACTGAGATTTCCAAAAATCTCATTCTTCCTCACTAACCAAGGTAGGAGGAAGCTCAAGCAAGGGTAAGGATAAAGTTATTGATAGTTGAAGATTATTCTTCCCCACAAATACTCGAGTACTGAGCGAAATACTTGAACTTGAAGAATAACACTCATGTTGTGGAGGAAGTGTTGTTAACACTTGAGTTCTAGTTTTCAACACTCGAGTATCGGGAAAAGTTTTCAAATGAAAGACAACACTTCAAGCACAACACTCGAGTATTAATTTTTAAATACTCGAGTATCGAGCTCTATTTCTTCAAAATCACAACACTTTCATTTAAACACCGAGTAAAGGCAGAAAAGTAACAACACTCGAGTATTATGGTTTCAACACTCGAGTATTGTGACATTTCACTTCTAGTTTTTCTCTGATCACTCGAGTAGTAGTTAAAAGTATTCCTAACACTCGAGTACAAAATTCTTAACACTTGAGTATTTGTTTTTGAATTCAAAAACTTGTGTAATACTCTCAGCAAACACTCGAGCAAATTCAAAAGTGTTATAAAAACTCGAGCATTGAAACAAAACACTCGAGTATTGTTCAAAATACTTGTTTATCACTTGAGCATTAATTCTGTAACACTCGAGTACTGTTTTACCAACCGTTATTTTTCTCTCTGACAGCTTTTTACTTGCTCTCTCTCTCTCTGCAGATTTCCTCATTCGTGCTAACAACGTTTGAATCTCACCTGCCTCCATAAATGCTGAAAGCCATCATCATTAACAGAGAAAAAGCTGCACACGTCTTCACATTTATTCCAGACAAATTACATGAAGCCGTCGTCGTCGTCAACATTCCTGATACGCATTTAATGCAGCATTAATGGCAAAGACGAAGAGGTGGTTGATAAGAGTAATGGATATTAAACTCTATCTAACGGCAACTTCATTCCTCTCATCTATAAAAGCCTCAAGCATTCATTACAGAAAAAAACGATCATCTTCACGAGCATTAAAGTCCATTCATCTGTCTCTCTGTGAATTTCTTAAATTCTTATTCTGAACTTCAATGATTGCTATCTACTCTTCAAGAGAGAATTCCTTGAGCAATATCTTCTGTAAATCTATGAGATAATTCAAGGTTGGGACCTTGAATTTATTAGGTTGAGGATTGATCAGAAATCAGAGAGTGTGAGACTCTGTTTCATTACGTATTGTAAGGGGGAGTGAGAATCTCCATTGTAAAGCTGAAGAGCCTGACTTATTGGTTATTAGTGGTTTACAAAGCTCAGAGGTGCTCTGAGGACTGGACGTAGGTCTGAGGGACCGAACCAGGATAAATCGCCTTGCTCATCTTTCCTTCTCTTTCGGTGACATTGTTCTTACTTTTATGATTTAAGTTTTAAATTTTTAAAGTGGCCAATTCACCCC
Source organism: Vachellia pachyceras (assembly GCA_025593235.1). Lineage (NCBI taxonomy): Eukaryota > Viridiplantae > Streptophyta > Magnoliopsida > Fabales > Fabaceae > Vachellia > Vachellia pachyceras. Next base: position 7,124 of record JANTPZ010150843.1, on the reverse strand, counting down.
TCTCTTGGTCTTATCCTGCACTAACAGTTACCATTTGAACTACAATTTTTACGGAATAAACTGATTCAAATGGGCAAAGATTGGACCCAATGAGTATTTTTCCCTATAGATCATTTAATAAGGTTAATTTAGAAATTGGAACCACTCCATTTTGATTTTTCTAGAATTAAATATGAATTTACAAAGTTGGGCTAGAAATCTGGAAAATGGGCCAGTGAACAGTAACAACGTTTTTTTTTAAATTTTCAAGTTCACTAAAAAGGCCAATTTGAGCTATAGGGGGAAAATAGGAGGTGTTACATTAAGGGCATAAAAGTTAAGGGCAATCTTGGAATTTTGAAATATTAGTAAAAGTAAGGGTAATTTGGTAAATAAGAGAAAGTGTAGCGGCATTTTGGTCATTTGACAAAATCAAAGTCAATGTTAAAGTCAAAAAGTCAACTGTTGACCAAAAAGTTCAAAGATGCCCAATAGATGGAGCAGAACTCACTGATCACTACTGTGGGTCTTGAATCCTTGAGTTTCAACTTAGATTTCTGTTTATAGAATTTTGAATGGCAGAAAGTAGAAAATAATTATTTGAGGTATCAAGAGACACCAATCAGTTGAGTTCTGATCATAGAAAAAAAAGTAAATTTTCTAGTATTTTACAAAATTATTATCTGGTATATGATAAAGGCGAATTCCCAGATTGAAAGGAAAAAGATCTGAAATCCCAGAAATATAATTTCCTTTAAAATTAATTACAGGCAATCTAGAAGGTGAATTAGGAAAAGAAAGATGGAGTATCAGTAAAAATTATAGTACTTTTTAATGCCCTGAAAATATTTTGCGCCCCGATAGCATGTTTGTCAGGGGTTTTGATAAGGTAGAATAACCCTGTTGATTTTGGATGAGTTTTTGGGGTATTTTTGGGATAATGAGAAAAATATGGAGATTAAAAGAGGAAGAAAATATCTCCAGAAAAGTAGAGAAAGATTTACCAGAATAAAGTTACTTTTACCGGTAAAAGTTATAACCGAATGGCAATCAGTTTGGTTGGTGTAACCATAGTTCCGACCAGATTTTTTAACCCCATGTGCAGTCAATAATGACAACTTTATGAGAGCCAATAGGAAGCAAGCACATGGTTGTGTATTGGTTCAATTATGGCCATTAGATTAAACTTAGTTATTAAGTTAAGATCTCAACCATCCAAAGTTTATGAAGGGATTTTATCAAGGCCAAAAATCAGCTCTCTCCTTTCTCATTTTGCCGTCATCTTTTCTCCCTCAAGAAGAAAATAAGAAGGCATTAACAAGCTCGAAAAGGAAGAAGAAGAGCTCACAATATACAAGGTAAGAGGACTTTCCAACCAAACCTATACCTTTTCTTACTCCTTGCAACCTCCTCTACCTTTTCCATGGATTAGTTTCTTGATTAATCCTCTCTTTTGCAAGATTGGAAGTTAGGGTTCTTGAGTATGAAAGTGAGAAAGAGAGGGATTTAGAGGAAATAAATGGTTGCAAAACACTCCTTGTGTGTTAAGGAGTAATTTGATGTATATATTATGTTGCTTTGGTTGTTGCATAAATATTTGGAAGCTCAAATATTAAGGGGAGATGCTGTCCAATTTTATATTTGATGAGGAAGTGTGGATTTAAAGCTGAATAAAACATTAAAAGTGGTTTGAATCAAGAATAAGTCCCTATATATCATGAAAGCTTGAAAAATCATTTTATTCCTCTTATGTGTGATTTTCGTCCAATTCTCTATAATTAGGGAAGGAGCTGGATTTTAATGCTTCCAATGGCTTTAGAAGGCAAAATTGTGTAGGGTATAAGTAAGAAAAGGATTTGTGAAGAATTTGAAATCATAAGAACAAGTTACAAAGTTCTAAGGGTTTTGAAAAGAGCAAGAGGGAGTGTATTACATTTTTATGGTTCTCTTGTCTTGTTGATGATTATGCTCTTGAAAAATGTTTAGGAAGTTGAGATACCATAGAGCACATTGGGAATGTTAACTTTAAATCCCAATAAAAGCTAAAAGCTAAAGAGACAATGTAGCAAAACCTTCTAACTTTAAGCTTTGTTGTTTTGAAAATGTGTTGAGCTATGTATGACTTGTATTGAAAATATTGATGACTGAAAGTGTGAATATGTACTCTTGTGTGCTATGGCTATATGCTTTTAATTGTTACATATTACACTTTTATGAATTCACTCTTATATTAAAGTTGTCATGCTACTTTATAAAGTGTGTTAGAAAGTTTTGCTATTGGGAATTTCCAAAATCTCATTATTCCCCAACTAACTATGTAGGTATAAGAGCAAGTTGAATGATGATTGAAGATGGCATGATGTTATGCTTTAGCTTGATGGATTATGTAATGGGATTAAATAACATGTTGAATTGTTTCTAGTTGTAGTAAATTTAAACCCCTACATGATAATTGTGGACATATGTGGATGCATGCATAAATTCGTCTAAAGAGGCTAGATAAGTTAGGAAAGTGATAAGAGGAAACTTGGGAAAAGTTTAAAGAGATTTACCAAAGTTTAGAAAAGCCAAATTTTCAAGGAAAGAGTTTCAACACCTCAAATCTGCCATGTTTTTTAGTGGCGAGGAAAAATAGCAAACGAACTTCGTTTGAGATAAAATTTTCCAGTTAGATACTACACATCCTAGTCTTTAAAATGATCCAAATTTTGCTAAATTTGGATGTGTAGATAAAGAGTCATGGTTTTCCAAAATTAAGAGAAAAATCTGGAAAAAAGAAAAATGACCATTTACATAGTACTTTTTCACGGAATTAACTGTATCAAATGGGCAAGATTTGGACCTAGTGAGTATTTTCCCTGTAGATCTCTTTATGAGCTTCAAATATAAATTTGAACCACTCAATTTTGATAATTCTAGAATTAGTTATGATTTTTCAAATTTGGGCCAGAAATCTGGAAATTGACCAAAGGAATAGTAACCTGTTTTTGAAAATTTTCAATTTCACTTCTTTGGTCAATTTGAGTTATCTAAGGCTCAAAAGTGGTTCAATAGTGATATATTATGAAGCTTATAGGGGAAAATAAGGAGTGTTACACCTTCCCCCCGACGAAACCTTGAAAAACGTGCAACCGGTGAGCAATTTAATTTCCTTAAATTGCTTCCCGGTTTATCTGTAATTAATTTTTAAATAAAATAATATTTTCAGGGTTTTCGGGTCTTTTTCCTCCTAATTAGGGAAATCACCTTTACCAGATCCTGGATAACAATTCTATTAAATACTAGAAAATTCACTTGAATTTTCAATATCTTAACTCAACTGTTTGAGGTCATCTAATACCTCAAATAATTATTTTTCAACCATTTACAATAAAAATTCTATATATGGAATTCTAGTCCGAATCTCAAAAATCTGGGACCCACAATTTTGCACAGTTAGTTGTGCTCTTTCTATTGGACATCTTTCAATTTTGAGGTATCTGGACTGTTGACTTTAACTTTGGTCAAATTACCAACATGCCCTTGCTTTTCTTAAAGCTCTTTTTCAAAATTCCAATAATGCCCTTGCTTTTTCTATTTTTTCTTAATTCTAATTTTGCCCTTAACCTTTCCTGGCTAATTACCTTTTTGCCCTTACTATTTGTCTTAAATGACATTTATGCCCTTGACCATTTTTATTCAAAATGACCATTCTACCCTTGGTCATTTTTACCTAGAATTCCAAGACCTTGGGACTTAGTCAATTATGATCTCTCTTACCTATTGGCATTCTCTTTTTCTATACCTCCAATCTATGAGCCTTAAATCATCTCATAATTATCGGTCTAGCCTTTAATTCATGTCATAATTATCAGTTTGGCCTCTATTTCAATTTACAGAGAAAAAATGGATATTACATTTCTCACCCTTAAAATAAATTTCATCCTCGAAATTTACACATCCGAGCCAATAAATCTGAGCACTTCACTTTTACTTCTCCTTTTCAGTTTTCCCACGTAACTTTATTTGGCATTAGCTCTTGCCACTTTTATTTTATATGATCTTACTCTTTAACTGGGAAACAAGAAATTTCTGGCACACTTGACTCATATATGGGGGAAAGGCCAAACGATAATTATTGGCCCAACTTTTAAATTCTCATAACATCTCTTCAAATGGGCTTTCTTATCCTTGAATATTAACCTGATCTTCATTATTGGAGATACCTTCAAGAACATATGATCTCCAATCTTAATTTTAATGGTTGTCTTCTCTTATTGGCATAAATTAATTACTGACTTGTCATATCTCTATTGGCTTTATCTTCTTAGCCATTATATCGCTGTTTAGAATTATGCCAATTTCTTTCTTTACTAGAGCTTCTTGACCTTTACTAATTAACCATTCCTTTTCAAAGCTAAAATTTCTGAGGCAATCTTACTCACTGCCTCGCATTTAATTGGTCATCTCCTTTTGTCAGCCTTACTATTTGCTGACGTTGGCTATTTGCCACTTTTTTGTATATTTGCCCTTAACTCACCCTTAAGTCTTTTTTTTACTACTTGGTGAGTTCATTTAATTAAAAGGGCTTTTCTCTTTCTCTTTCTTTCTTTTCCTCCTACTCATAGCCTCACAGTAGGCTTTGGAGTGATATAACTTTCTTTTCTAAACTTTAGCACTCAAATAGGGATTTTTTAGGATCTTTCACTCCCCTTGGCTCTTCTGTGCTTCCATAGTTCAGAGAAACTCTTACTTCACTATCTAAATCACTCGTTATTTAACTAGCCTCATAATTTTCTACTCATAATTATACTGGAGGCTTTAAGCTTCAATCTCGGAAGCTTTCAAACATTCTTTACTTCTCAAGCTTCTCCTGCTCTTTAGCTACCCTGTCTATAACTCATTCAAGACTTACAACTTTGCTCTTTACTTACTTTACTTTCTTATCTGAAGAATCGGAATGAGCTCATTTTGAGTGACAATCGGGCTATCTATAGAAATAATCAAGGGTACTCTCCGTTATACTAGCCAACCATCGTGAGGACGCCTTCTTATCTTAGTCTTAGTCCCTGGCCATCTCATTCTCCCATCCCAAAGAGCAGCATAATGCTTATGACTCTGAGCCATAAAGGCTCCCTGCTTGATGTTAACTGGGTCTCCTATGACCGTAAGAGTTATATTGCTCTTCTGGAGGCATATCGCCTCTTCTTATCTCTGTAACTGTTGATACTTGAGTCATTTTACCCTTTGGAACCTTTAGACCATTGACCATAAGTTAGGGTTAAGTTATCTATCATTAGTGGTAGCTAGCCTGATAATTCCCCAAGATTAATCGTAGAAGCCAACATATCTTCTTAGGCCTTGCTCATTAATTCCTCTTACCTCTTTAGAACTTCTTCAGAGCATTTTCTTTTCTTTTCTTATCAGAACAAGATTATCCTAATCGACAACTGGGTTATCAAATGAAATAGTCAAGGGTACTCTCTCCGTACTAGCTAACCACAGTGAGGATAGTCTCCCATCTTAAACTCAACCTGGTCCCTCTCATTCTCCTGTTCTAAGAATAGCATACAACTATGACCCCAAGCCATACAGGCTTATCCACACAGGCTTATTTATTAATGCACGTCAACACCAATTAACAGGCTTGGTCCTTAACCAACACCTTTCAATATCACCAAGGGAGTCGCTTAGAAACTTTTAGACCATAGAATATGAGTTAAGAATAAGTTATCTATCCTCAGTGGGTAGCTAGACTGATAATTCTCTAAGACTAATCATAGAAACTCGCTTTGTTGATACTGTGTTTTAATGATAACAAAATTGAAATTTAATGTGTTAAAAAGGAATTATGAATTTGATAAATGTTTTTGAAATTTGATTTCCTGAGCTTGGCAATGTTTTTCAAAGTTATAACTTAATGCTTTCTGGAAATACTGGAACAATAAGTCAAAGTATTGCCAATACTCAAGTATTGGAAATCAATGCTTGAGTACTGTGTTTTAGAACTTATGTTTTTGAGCAAATACTTTCACTTAGTACTCAGGTAAAACATTCAAGCACTAACAATGCTCGAGCACTGGAACTCAATGCTCAAGCATCGAGTTTTGAAAATGAAGCTTTATGAAATGCTTTCAGTAAATACTTCAAGCATTACTAAAAGTATTGCCAATGCTCGAGCACGGGCACTTAATGCTCGAGTATCGGGCTAAGTCAGAGGCTCTCGGATAGTGTTGTCATGCAATACTCCAAGCATTGGCTGAAAGCATAGCCAATGCTCAAGCACTAGGATACAATGCTCGAGTGTTGAAGGTCTTTATCTGTGCTGCCAGAGAAATTTTTAACAGTACTATGAGTGAATGCTACCAGCATTGACTAGAAGCAGCGTCAATTCTCGAGCACTGGCACCCAATGCTTGAGCATGGACCCCAAAATTTCACTGATCACTCATACTTTCTGAAAATGCTCCAGCAGGCTGTGCAAGCACACTCAGTGTTCGAGCACCAGGAATTAGTGCTTGAGTATTGAGTATTTTAAACATACTTTTCTCAAATACTTGCATCCAATGACTCGAGAAGTTTTAGATAGTATTATCAGTACTCAAGCACTAAGATCCAATGCTCCATCATTAACATGGTTTGCTGTTAAAATCTTTTCTGTGCTCGAGTGCAAACTAAAAGCATTGATATTACTGGAAGCACTGTGTTTTAATACTCGAGTATTCAGATATTTTTCAAATACTTCCATGTTATGCTCCAGCATTGAGTTTTTCATTGAAATTAACATGGCAATACTCGAGCATTGAATCATTATGCTCGAGCGCTGCTTTGTCTAACAACTTTGCTTCTGACATACTTCACCTACGCTTTGAAGAAACTTTCCTTATCTGTGTAACGACATTTTGAATGTTAACTGCTCTCATAAATGCAGGAAGCTTGACTTATGGAATAAGGAATAAAGAGCAGACTCAATCTTAGATGTAAAGTGTGACACTCCTTAATCTTTACATTTAGCTTCATTAAATATCTATTTGGAAGCATCTTTAGGCCTTTAGTGACTTAGAGTAACCAAAGAGTGAAAAATAAAATTTTCAAGTTTAGGGTTACTATTCACGTCACTATTCACAGATTTTTGGGCCAACTTTGAAAATTCGTAACTAATTCTAG
>JANTPZ010150842.1:19418-30943 GCA_025593235.1 Vachellia pachyceras | reverse complement strand
AAACTTGCTTTCAAGGTTGTGATCAAGCTGGCTTTAGATCTTGCTAAGGGGTAGGTTCTGTTTCTTTTACCTTCACAAAAACTGCAAATTGATTTTCTACTGAACCGAAATATTTGCTCTCCCCTCATTCTCAGTCTCAGCTATCTACATTCGAAGAAGATTGTACATCGTGATGTCAAAGCGGAGAATATGTTGTTAGATGGCCATGGAAACTTGAAAATAGCTGATTTTGGAGTCGCACGGGTTGAGGCACAAAATCCGAGTGACATGACTGGTGAAACCGGAACCCTTGGGTATATGGCGCCAGAGGTAATATTATTTCTCTAGGAAAAGAAAAATGCTTGTTTAACTATGTATTTTATAGTTTATGGGCAGGTCTGAAATAAGAGATTGGTATTACTATGACATTATTTAAACAAATGGTCGGTTATATTTGCATTCTTCTGTGAATGTTCTTCTGTCACTATTTGCAAGCAGATTTAAAGCTGGGGGGCAACTTCTTCTGTGATCTTTTGTAGGTTCTGGATGGTAAGCCATACAACAGAAGATGTGATGTGTACAGTTTTGGTATTTGCTTGTGGGAAATATATTGCTGCGATATCCCTTATCCAGATCTTAGCTTTGCTGATGTGTCATTGGCGGTTGTCCGTCAGGTTAGTTCATGAGTATTATGGTAAGGTCACTGATATATCTGTCGCTGTCATGCATGAAGCTCATGCCTCTTTTGGTGGGCTTTCATCATTACTCTGAACTTACGAGTATTTAAGTTCTTTTCGATGGCAGCAGCCTTATCATTGCCCTTCTAAACTTTAAAAACAAAAGGCTTGTGCTAAAAAAAAAATCTACATTTGTTGCCGGTGTTGTTGTGCAGAATTTGCGACCGGAGATCCCGAGATGTTGTCCGACATCTTTAGCCAACATCTTGAGGAAGTGCTGGGATGGGAACCCAGACAAGCGTCCAGAAATGGGGGAGGTGGTGAGTTTGTTGGAAGCCATAAATACAAGCAAAGGAGGAGGAATGATACCAGAAGATGCCACACACAAGTGCTTCTGTTTTGCCCCATCTCGTGGCCCCTAACTCTTCAAGTGCTTGTTGAAGCTTCAAAACACACAAAAACACACAGAGAAATATATATATATATATATATATGCTTTTTGGGAAGATAGAGAGAGTTGCAGATGGTAGGCTTTGTTTTATTGTTTGCCATGAGATGCCCAGCTTGTTTTCTTGGTTGGTGGTGGAAGAGGTGAGAGATCATGGGAACAAAAAGGAAAAGAATGTGTTGACGCATTTGTGTCTCGCTAAAATGAGAAGCAGAGATTGGTGTTGTAACCAATTTTTATTTTTGGGTGGTGCATATATTGAAGGGAGATTTACTTATTGTTGTAACCAATTGTTGTAACCATGGTTTTCTTAAAAAGTGTTGAGTTTGATTTTACTTATAATTTTACATTGTTATTGTGTTTCTTTCAATTAAAAAAAAGGTCCTTTTGTTGTAAGAAAGAGCTCCTTGGAAGGGAGATATTTTCTTATTTAGATAATGCTTCATCTACCCTAGTACTAGGAAACGGGTTGGCCCGTAGCCCGATGGGCCAGCCCGTATCAGCCCACGGGTTGGAAGAAGTCGGGCTGCCAAATTGGCAGCCTGAGCCTGCCAGGCAGGCTAGCCCGTCAGCCCACCTTGTTTTTGTTTTAAAATTTATAATTCTAAAAACCATAATCAGCTTCTTAGCCGTCAGACAGACATGACACATCAATGCAAGCAGGATCAATCCCAGCAAATGTAACAACATAATCAGCTTCTTTAGCTGTGCAAAAACAGCAAGAACATGGCATATAGTACTGGGAAAATAGAAACCAATGCAATTCAAGATAACCATTTGAAACCCCCAACCAGCTTCTGATGTGCAAGTCAATTTTGCATCACAAGATATATAATGTGCAAGTCAATTTTGCATCACAAGATTCTTACTTATTCTTGCAATGTTTATGACAATTGAAACTTATTCTTATTCTGATGCCACAAACGTTCGTCCCAGGAATTTGCACCAGTTTTTGTAGTTCTTAAAGAGATCATTCATCACTGCATCAATTGCTCAATCATCAAGCTGCATTTAACCAAAACCAATTTAATACGTGGGGGTAAAGGGCATGACTAGTTGACTACTCAATTAAGCAGATAATGCAAGAATGGTAACAAAGGTATGTTATAATGCACAATTTAGTAGCATAACAAAATGTAAGAACAATTATTCAATTATGCACAAGGTCTGTTATAACAGTAATTCATACCAAGTTTTCTTGTCTCAAATGACCATCCAACAAATATTGTGCGGAGCCTTCAGTTGATGGAGCCCACACAACTAAGATGAAATAAGATGAACACAAACAAAAGCTATATAATTTAGTAATTCACAACAGCTATATATTTCATCCAAGTTCCAAGATAGCATATAATTCACAATACATAATCCACAACAACAATACATAATCCATAATCAACAATCCATAGTCAACACAAACAAAAGATAGCATATATTCAAGATGAAATAACAAGATTTGAAGCAATTTCTAAAAGTAATGAAACATTCTCCTCCTTTTGCTCAGCTTCATTTGCCACAAATAATGGACAAGAGAGAAGTCAAACTTAGTAGTTTATACTTTTAAAAAAAATGAGTACACAAAAGATGAACGGATAAATATTACCACTACATTGAAAACCCATAATCCAATTACGGGTATAGATAAGAGCTTGAACGTTTTCTGGAAGAATATAACTTCGATACGTTGTAAGAACTCGTGAACCAATGCAAATCTCTGATTCCATCATACTCAACAAAGGAGTAGGGAAGATCATGTTTAATGAGAGCAAAAGCAAGCTTTTCCCTAACTTTGTTATGATCAATTTGTCTAGATCTAACATTCCCTACTTGATCTAATATCATAACACCAATGTCTTTGTATTTTGGTAGTAAAGCGCATGCGTTTAAATGACGACGAAGGGTTGAAGTCCCATAATCCTTGCTTCCAACTACATATACTTTGCCACACCCCTTACATGTTGCCTTTTCTTTTCCATCTACTCTAGCTTTTGTAAAATACTTCCATACCTCAGAGGTAGTTTGCTTTTTCCCCTTTTTATTTTGCTCACCTTGAACAGAAGTTGAAGGTTGAGGTCCTGTAGCTTGTGTTGCCTGATTTTGCACAATTATTTCAGCTGGGTTACTTGGTCTTGGATCAATATCCATTCTTTTGTCCTCATTACTTTCCATCTTCAACTGAAAATATAAGTGAACATAATAACACAGAACAAATAAATGCAACTGAAAAAAATGTAAAGGAGAAAACAGAACTTATTTACAATAGAACTTATAATAACACAGAAAAAATAAATGCAACTGAATAAGGAAAACTTATATGGCAGCAGCACTTATTTATTTACAAGTTCAATGTTTGTTAGCATGATGAGTACTCACACATATATGGTAGTAGAGTATCATTGCTAAATGCTAATAAAATATTGCAACTTTGAGGAAGCCATTGAAAACCTTGCATGTATATTGTGTGTGTCTGTGTCTATGTATATAGACACACATAACGGGAAAGATTAGAGTGATCAGCGAAGGGTTAGATAATTAAATAGATGTGATGGATATCAGTAATGGTTCTATATCAAATGAGCATCGCAAGCCTCATAAAGCAGTTTCAAAAAGTGTAGATTCATTATCTGTTTCTTCATTGCAAACTTCTCCAAAATCACCGAAACCTACCTGTGGATCTCCAAGGTCCCTAAGGTTCCAAGTCAAGCGTCCACAATCTCTAAGAGATACATGTCCCAAGAAAGGTGAAGTCTTTAGGACAGATTATTATATGGGGACTTTCTTTCATGGAAGTTAAGGTTCCATGTCATACATGAGTCCCAATAATAATTGATTCGGAATACTAGGTTCCATGTCTTATATTACTCTTATGTGTCGTAAGCTTGATCAATCTGTTTCAGAAAGTGCAGATTCACCCCCTTTACTTCATTCAAAATCTCTCCAACAGTAATATTTATGCTCCAACAGCAATATTTACTTCATTTAAAACTTCATTGAATAAAGCAAGAACAGCAACAGCAAGCAAGAACAGCAACAACAAGCATGGATCTGGAAGCCTCAAAGAACAGTAAAACAGGGAAGTAAAATCAACCTGCGACGGTGCGACCTCAATGAACCCTCAACGGTCTGGATCTGGAAGACGACGATAGCTCCTCGAAGCCTCGAACGCTGAAGCCTTAGAGGTCTGTGGAAGATGACGACAGCTCGATGGACGACGAGACATTGAAACCTTCAACGCTGAAAGCTTAGACAGACAATGAGACAGATGAAAGGCAAGCTTTGACAGACTGGAAATGGAAGACGAGTCATGAGATGAGTCGACGACGCTGGCTTTTGGGAGAGAAGACGAAGGCGCCCGAGCTGGAGGAGGAGAGGAAGATGGTCGATTTGGGATTTTAGGTCAGCAGTGCCAGTAATGTCACCTGTTGGATGAATATCAGAAAAAAATAAAAAAATAAAAAAAATGAAATCGGGCTAACCCGCCAGCCCGCAGGTTAGCCCGCATCAACCCGGGCCCCGTATAAGTCCGACTTTTTACGGGCCTCAAATTCCCCAGCTCAAACCCGTGTCAGCTCATGGGTTGACTGGTTCAACCTGCGGGCTGAACCCATATTCCCACTACTACTAGGTAGTTTGCTTAGAATGATTTTACATCTATTTTTAATGCAAAAACATGTCTCAGATACAAAATTCATATGAAAATAAAAATACATTTTGAACACATTAAATAACAAAAATTGAATACCACAAGAAAATCATAAGAAGAAAATTAAATGAAAAATGAAAAATGTTGACGCAAAAAACAATTTGCGCAAGAAAGTAAGAACTAAGAGTATTACACTACTTGCTTAAGAAAATTAGGAAAGAGTGAACAAAATACAAACGGGTAATTATACATATAAGAAAGGGCATTTTGTAGTTCGACCTCTATCCATTCAATCCTAAGTTCCGAGTTAGTTTAGGTGGGACCATGTGGTTAAAAATTTGGCTTATAAATAATCTACCATTGCTATGGCATCGTTACACACCCAAATAAACTGAAAGAGAAAATCAAACAAAACCAAGGGAGAGAGATAGATATAGTCTGGGCATTGAAGTAAATGGAGGGTCAATGACATAAATTGTTCGATAGAGAAAGGCTTCTTAGTGATTTGTAGAGGAACAAGATTAAAGCTGGTGGATGTGGGAAAATTTATCAGCATCTCTCTTTATTTAAATTATGAGTTTTTCTCCTCCGCTAAGACTTCAACTTTTTGTATGGTTGCTTCATTAATCATTAATCTCTTATTGGATGGGATTGCCCAAAATGCCTTGAAATGAATGCGTTATGGGTTTTGATAAAGAGTCCTTGGTTGTTGGCACAGAGCTTCTTGTTTTTTTGGGATGTAGTGTCTCCTATCATTTATAATTATAATGTTATAACAAACATTTTGTCCTCAGGCATGTCCATAAATATGCATAGATGCCTGTTTGCCTCTGCCAGCAATCAGGAAATCGCTTCCATAGTTGCGGGTTATGATGCACTTGGGAATATCATTAGCTCTGTGGAGCTTTATATGACTCAGAAAAAACAGAATGTGATATTATTCCAACTATGAACAGAGCAATGAAAATGTATTCTGGTTTGTTCAAGGATGAGAAGTTTATGTACATATATAACTCCTCATCAATAACTGGCATAAATCCTTAAGAGTATTGTTCTGACATGTGTCGCAACATGTCATTTTAAATGCTAATCCAATGTAACTTACCTCATATTTTATTTACTATATAGAACATTATCTCTGCTCTTTCAATCCATTTACAATCTTATACTCACTTTATATGTATAGAATCTGTCATCAAATATGTAAAACATAATTATTTATTGCTATTAAATACCGTCATGTCACATTTCATTACTTTTATATTCATTGGAGACCATTTCTAATCCACATAAATACCTTTGAATGTCTAGAATTAGTAAAACAAGTGAAATTTGAAAATCTTTCTCACAATACTATTCATTTACACTATTCACTTGATAAAAATTCTGAAATTTTGGTTAACTTTAAAAAAACATAATTAATTCTAGAAAAATCAAAATTAAATGGTTCAAATCTTCAATTAAAGCTTATACAATCCTCTACAGGGAAATTTTTTTATTTGACCAAAATCTTACTCAATTGATACAGTTTATAACACTAAGCTGCACTATTCCTTTGGTCATTTTTGGATTTTTCCAGAAATTTCTTTCAAATTTTTTCCAAACTTTACAAATATATAACTCTGTGTACACATCCAATTAAGTCAAATTAGTATTCATTTTAAACCTTGAGATGTGTACTAGTTAAATGGAAAGTTTCATAAAATTTGGATCTTGTTTGCCCTATTTTCAACTTAGTTCAACTCAAGGGTTTGTTGAGGGTGTTGGACCTTTTCCATTTGTCAACTCATCTACTTTAGATCATGTGTGCATACATCCTAAAAATGATGGATACTTAACATATTCAATATAATTATCCAGCACTCACATAACTCACATATGCCGAAAATGCTAGCACACAAAATTATACATCACAACTTGGATATGATGTGGTGAAAGAGAGATGTGATGACGAGAGGGATGGAGATGATGAAAGAAAGAGAAAATGGACTATGAAAGAAGGATGAATGGAGAAAAAGTGATAATGGATGGTGTAACACTCCTTATTTTCCCCTATAAACATCATATTAGATCACTATTAAACCACTTTAGGGCTTTAGATAACTCAAATTGATCAAAGAAGTGGAAAATAAAAACTTCAAAACGGAGTTATGTTCATTTGGTCAATTTCCAGATTTATGGCCCAACTTTGAAAAATCATAACTAATTCTAGGAAAATCGAAATTGAGTGGTTCAAATTTCTGTTTGAAGCTTATGAAGTGATCTAAAGGGGAAAATACTCACTGGTTCTAAAACTTGCCCATATGATACAGTTTATTCCATGAAATCACTGTTCATTTGGTAACTTTCCAGTTTTCCACATTTATCACTCAACTTTGGAAATTCATAACTCTTGATCTACACATCCAAATTTAGCAAAATTTGGCTCATTTTAAAGCTTATGACGTGTAGTATTTAACTGAAAAGTTTCAAGTCATTCGGAGTTCGTTTGCTATTTTTTATCGCTATTACAAAAAAGGGCAGATTATTGGGTTTTGGAACCCTCCACTTGAGACTTTATCTTTTCTTTTAAAATTTGCCAAAGCCTCTTTTTAGTTAAGTTTATCCTCTTGCAATGCATGATAAATTCCTTAACATCCCTTAGCATTTAAGCCCTTACTCATGCATGCATCATCATATATCCACTTACTAACTAAGTAGAGGTTTATAATTACATAACTACAACAACTCTCAAACATAAACTTCAATCACAATACATAATTTCCACAAGCAAGAACATGATAATATAACATCTTCAATCACCATAAACCTTGCTCTTACCCTTGCTTGCGCTTGTACCTAAAATGGTTAGTTGGGGAGGGTGAGATTTCAAGGAAATCCCATTAGTAAACACTCTAATAATACATCTACATGCATGATTATCAAATGAAATCAAGTATGCCATGTAACAAGAATAATCAATAAGTTTTCACCAAGCCAAGACAATCATTGCATAACAACCATCAAGCTTTCACACAAATAAGATTTCATAATTTAAATGGCTACAACCACACAACAAACATGGCGATCATGATAAGCATCAACATTTTCGTATATTTTATTACCTGAACTAAGTCTATTGTTATTCATTATTTGCTTAATTGAGTTTAATTAGACAATTAATATGTACAAGGGGCAATTATGTCATTTTTGGGAGTTTTGGATTGTTTTGAATCTTAGATGACTTGATACTAGGGACTTGTTGATTATCTATTGGATTTTATTAGTCTTTTTCTTGTGTGCAGATTATAAAGAAAAGAAAACAAAGAGGAAGCCCAAATGTACAATCTCACATATGCACTTGAGCCCCCATTGATTTATGGATCCAATACCTCATGTATTCCAAGGAGAACACAAGCAAACTGCCATCAATTAATCCAAAGCTAAAAATCCATATTGGGCCGCCGAATGTAAAGCTCAATGGGTGAAGAATTAATCCTCTCATTCACATTGAGCCACAGGTCCCTAATTAATGAAGGAAGGGTCGCACAATCAGGGGGCGGTAATTGTGCATTGGTTAAACTATCCATTCATTCCTCAATTCCTCAGGCCGCCAGGAGGGAATTCATGAAGCCGCATCCATCTTCGCATTCCATTCACAGCCACACTGCCACATCCAGGCAGAGAGGAATTTCATTGAATCATCAATTCCTCTTCAAGAGGAGACGAAGCGACCTCCTTTTCGATTTCCTTCATCCAATTCGTTGATGCCGCCACTTCAATTTTTTTTGTCTTCACCCATCCATTCTCCACTCAGGGAGGAAGCCACGATGCCACATATCATTCTCTCATCCATTATTTCTCCATTCAGCCGCCACTTCATCTCCCTGCACAGACCACACTCGGCTCTCCCATTCCATAAACTCTCCTCCTGATTCCTTTATTCATCCAATCCCTGATTCATCTCTGATTCGGTTCCCATGGCTCTTAGAGGACCTAAGACTTGGTATAGTCGTTCTCCTGTAATGGGTACCTGATCACTCCACTCCTTGATGATTTGATGAAGCTTTTCAGAGTTCTTGAGCTAAGAGGGAAGTTTGGTTGTTCCTAATTTTAGTATCCACTCTTTATATAATTTGATTATAGTTGCTAGGTGTCTAGGACTGTGATTCATATATATATTTGAGGATTATTACTGGTATGTGTAATCTGGATATTAATTTTGCATTGGATTTGCACTTAACGAATTGTTAATTATCTTGTGGACCTATTTTTCACTATAGTTGATAATTCGTGTTCTTGAAGCTCTCAATTTAGTTGAAAGTGAGAGGACCTTTGTGAATCTAATGTGAGCTAGCCTCTTAAGACACCTCTAGTGAACTAAAGTAACCTAGGTGGCTAGGTAAATTTTATTAGTGGTGTTAATAAGGAGAAGGTTTCTTCACTAGTCCTTGGCTAGTATGGTGTAATTGAACTTAATTAATTGGAATTAGGAAGATTGGCTAAGTCATTCATCAAGGAGATTCACTTCATTCATTATCCATTCCACTATAAAAATAAAAAAATAGAAATAGTAGCCATTTAGTCTAGTTAGATAGATATTACATGTTTCACATACATTTTGGTTAATTTGTTATTTATTCTAGATTGCTTAGTAATTCAATATAGGTTCCGCATAGAGATCGACCTAAGTTAGTTGTCATATATTGCATTTAACTTAGTTTTATTTGATAGCCTCACGACAAGGCTCATCAGATCAACACATATATAATCAATGCAAAGTAGATGCCAAAATTAGGAGTGTTGTTACCTTGTCCTCTTAATTCCCCCTTGAACTTGAAGCTCTCTTGTTATTCTTTTCCAAAGATTTCTCTGGTATTTAAACTTCCTAAACATTACACAAAAACATAATCATTATTCTCAAGCCATCATCTAGACAAGAGAACCATCAAAACGTAATACACTCCCTCTTGCTCTTTTTAAGACCCTTAGAATTTTGTAACTTGTTCCTATGATTTCAAATGCTTCCCAAATCCTTTTCTTACTTATACCCTACACAATTTTTCCTTCTAAAGCCATTGGAAGCATCAAGATCATCAAAATCCAGCTCCTTCCCCACGTTCCAGATCTGACCAAAAAACATAACACAAGCACACACTTGTGATTTTCAAACTTTCTTCATATATAATGACATATTCTTGATCCCAAAACACTTCTCATGGATTATTTAGCTCAAAACAACTCTTCCTCATCAAATATAAAATTGGACAGCACCTCCCCTTAGGGTTTGAGATTCCAAAAATTCATACAAACAACAAACCCAAGCAATATATACTTCAATCTACTCCTTATCATTCAAGGAGTGTTTTGCAACCTTTAATTTCTTCTAAATCCCTCTCTTTTCCATTTTTTCTCTCATTAGCCCTAACTTTCCAACCACTAAAAGAGAGCCAAAATCAAAAATCTAAACTGATAGAAAGGTAGAGGAAGCTCCAAGGATCAAGAATATATGATTAGTTGGAAGGTAAGTCCTCTTACCTTGATGTTTCTTCAAGCTCTTCCTTTCTTCATGGAGAAAAAATTGAGTCTTTTTTCTCTCTTCCTTGGGCTGAAAATGATGACACCAAATGGAGGAGGAAGACAAGATTTTTGTCTTAAATAAAAATCCCTTCACAAAACTTGAATGGTTAAGATTTAAACTTAATAAGCAAGTTTAATCCAAGGGCTTGAATTTCACCACCTCTCACACATGTGCTTGATTTCTATTGACTCTCATAAAGGTGTCATAATGGGCTGCACATGGGGTGTAAAAATCTGTTGGGAACCTTGGTTACACTAATCAAACCGGTTACCATTCGGTTACTTCTACCGATTACAACTTTCTCCAGTAAAAGTAATTTAATTCCAATAAATCTTTTTCCACTTTTCTGGAGATATTTTCTTCCTCATTTAATCTCCATATTTTCCTCTTGAATATGGTAAAATATTTTCCTAAAAATACCCCTGAAATTCATCCAAAAATAATAGGGTAATTCCATCCTGCCGAAAATCTCTGAAAAACGTATTTCCGAAGGGCAAATAACTTTTAGGGCATTAAAAATTTCTATAATTTGCACTGATAATCTAACCCTTTTCCTTTAATCAAATTTCCCTCCGGATTGTCTAAAAACAATTTTTGAATAAAATTATATTTTCAGGATTTTTGGACTTTTTCGGGCCTTTTCCCCTCTATTCTGGGCATTCGCCTTAGTCGTATATTGGGCAATAATTTTATAAAATATTATAAAATTCACTTTATTTTTCTATGCCCTGAACTTAACTTATTAAGGTCTCCTGATACCTCAAATAATTATTTTCGACCATTAAATTTTTAAAATTCTATAAATAAAATTCTAGGCCGATTTTCAGCAATATGTCGAATCTCTGTCAAACAGTGAGTTCTGCTCTATCTTTTAGGCATCTATGACTTTTTCTGATATTTTGGTCAACAGTTGACTTTTTGACTTTGACTTTGACTTTGTCAAATGACCAAAATGCCCTTACGCTGTCTAACTTTTTGTAATTCCCATTTTGCCCTTGACTTTTTCGCCCTTGATCTTTTCGTGTAATAACATCTGGATCCTTCTCAGAAGGTCACCCATCCTTACACTACTCCAGGGTGAGCACGTGGCGTGCCCTGTCTCGCAAATCGTAAAACAGTGTCGTTGGTCAACCTTGAAAATTTGCCAAGAATTAAATTTATAATCTCCAAGGGTTGTATAGTTGCAACCCAGGGTCGTTCTCACCGGAAGCAAGTCGC